>VDFB02115890.1:0-44253 GCA_007258455.2 Sequoia sempervirens
ATCAAACCCAATGACACCACCAAGAAGATGACATCACAAGAAAAAATAAAAATCACACCATGAAATTTTTTCCAAAAGATGTTGTCTATGTATGCCTCAACTTTAAAGCAGTTGCTACACCATCGCTATGATAAATTTCTTTAAAGTAGCCAATGATAAATAAAAGAAGATATGAGAACCAACTTGGAAAGCACTATGCTAAGTCATATGTTTCCATATTGAGCTACATCATGAATAAATATGTCATATACAAGCCAACTTAAGGCATGTTGTCCACATCCCAAGATTTCTCTTATATGTTCATGAAAGGTTAGCGACCATCCAAAAGAGACAATGACAAGTGACATATGAGGACAAGGCTACTTAACCCCTTGTGCCCACTTAGTGCAGGACAAGGGTGAGCCTGAAATGATTGATGAGAAACATGCTAGAGTGAAAGTCAGTATCAATTAGAGGAATTAGGTGCCCCCACATACAAGGAAGAACACTAGACTCCTTAAGATGTTGAATTTTCCTAATCAAAGCCTTACATTCATTAGTAGAATGATCATGAATTCTATGATATGCGTAAAATGAAGTCTTGTTATAGAATTTCTTTTGTGTTCTTGAAGGAAGGGATATCAAGTGATCTTGGAGGAGTCTCAAAAAGATACCCACTTGATCAATTGTAGAAGAGGTTCCTATATTTTGTGACAAAGATATCTCTGGCTTAGATGTACAAGATGCCATACCTATACAAGACTTTAGATTGTGATATTTTGTTCTCTCTGTGATAGGAAGGTGTAAAATCTAACAAACTCAAATCATTAGTTTTTTGTAAGATTACATTGACATTAAGTGAAGATATCTTTGTTTGTTTCATTTCTTGAAAAGGATAAAAACTACTACTGTCTATCAGTTTAGGATACACTACAGTTAAAGTTTTATTAGAGGAATTGTTTGTGATGGTGTTGATATGGATTGAAGGCTTGTTTATTTCTATCAAAGGATAATAACTAGGATCATGATTTTTTTCTTGTGTGTGAGGGTCTATAGGGAAAAAAATACCTTGTTCTCTAGCACCACATCCTTTTCCACTATACCTAAGTTGTTTCATAAGCTCATAACCTTTTCCATAAAGTTGTTCCATTGCTTTTGGATCTAATGACTGCTCATGATTAAGTTCATCAAAGTTTTTTGTGTAATTTTTTCTTTGTCTAAGTGGGTGAGATAGATGCTTTTGAAGGGTCTTCCAAATTTTCTAGTGACATTACTGTTGTTCCTCTTCCCTTATTAGAGTCTTTGTTTATGATCTTCTATTCTCCCATGAATCTTGGTATGAAATCTAAGGAACCCCAATCATCTTCTAATAGCTTTGTGCCTTCCTAAATGTGTGTTTCGTTGTATTTTTGTTGTATTTGTTGGACTTGTGTAGTTGGTGTTAATGTTTCCAAATGATTTTCCTTGTTTTTCTTAATGTTTAAGCAACTATTTGGTTCAGGGTCATCTTCAAGTGTGTACGCTTTGTTGTTGTAGATGTATTTCATTTTATGATGAAGAGTAGAAGGCACCCCATTCATTGCATGAATCCACTATCTTCCTAAGAGAATATTATGTGAGAGATCATGTGGCATAACATGGATTGGTGCTTCCAATGTGGCCTTTCCAAATGTAAGAGGAAAAGTGATCACACCAAGTGGTTGTTTTCGTACATTGTCAAATCCCCTAATAGATAAAGATTCTAGTTGAATTTTTTATTTATCCACATGAAGCCTATCCAAAAGGTTTATGATACACACATTAAGGGTGGATCCATTGTCAACAAGCATTCACTTTATCCCTATTCTTTTGTATTGTGCTATGATCATGAAAGCATCCTTTTGTTTTTGCACTTCCAAATGGGGAAGTTCACTTAGGTGTAAAAAAATGTTAGCATTTAGTCTTGAATGATGGCTGCTATGTAATTTGGTTGTGCAATAGAATGGATAGGAACTTGTTGCAAGGTATTTTGAAGCATAGTGTGATAATTAGGTGAATTCTGAATTAGTTCCCATAGAGTTATCTTAGAATGAGTATTATTAAGTTGTTCAAAAATATCATACTCTTTCTGACTATGTGAAGGAAAATGAGAAGCACAAGGAAATATTGGATTAGGAAAAGGTACATGTGTCGGGGTTGGTTTTTGTGGTTGAAGATTGTTTTGAGTGTCATATGTGTGAGAAACAGTATAATGACTTGGTTGCTGCAAAAAGTTGTTCTTAGGTGGGTAAAGTATGAGTTTGGGTTTGTTTTGAATTTGAGGTTTGTGTGATGGTGGGTAAAGGATTAGTTGAGGTTGGATAATATTAATGTACCTTAGTGAAGGAGAGTCTAATGTTGCATCATCATCTTATTTAGGGACACTATGTTATTGTCAATGTTATCCTTTTCTTGCACCATGATATCCTCCCTAGGAGGAGAGTTTCTAGGAGAACTAAAAACTAGTTGTTCTTGATATTCAAAGATTGGTTCTTCTAAAATGACTTCATCACAAGTAGGGGGATGATGAATGGTTGGATTTTCTTTCTTATTAATGATGGTGTTTCCTTGGGTAATAATTTTTTTCTTGTGATTCTCATCAATGGGATCTTGTAATGACATAATATCTTCTTTACCAATAGGAGAGATATTAAGAGAGGGAGAAATGTCATTTTTATCACTAAGGTCACATTTTGTTGTGCCCTAATCTCTACCTTAGTAGGAGAGCTTTTGGGAAAGTGACAAGCAAGAGGTTCATCACATATCATGGTTAGATGTTGTAAAATAGCTTCGTCACAATTAGGGGAGACATTGAGAGAAGGACCACTATGATTTTCATGCTTACAAAATAGATCTTCCCATATGGTAGGAGCATTAGGAAATGGAGAAATGTGATTATCATGAATTTCAAGTATATCTTCTAACACAAAACTAGCATCTTCATTAGTATGAAGGATGTTAGGAGAAGAGTCAATGTGATTATCATGGTTGTCTACAATTACATCCTTATTCCCTTTTATATCTTCCCAACTAGGATAGGTAGAATTATCAAAGATCTCATTTATTAGATCTCCTAACATCAACATCTCTACCTCAAAAATGTCATTTTCATGGTCACTCATGATTATAGCATTGTCACAAGTAGTCAAAATGGTGGGAGAGGAATGTAAATTAAGTAAGGTGGTGGAAATGATTTCATCTTTTATTGTTATACTATATTCCCAAGGGGAATGAGGAGAAGAGCAAACAAGCTCTTCATGATTCTCAACGATTGTATCTTCTTTCACCAAGATACCTGTGTCACTAAAATGAGAGGTATCAGGTGTGTGTTGACAAAAGATGTATAGTTGGACATTTTTATGCTCACTCGAATCTCTCTCATGGACTTTGGCTTGATTTTTCCTAAATTTAATGTTGTAATATGGTCAACACATTCACATTAGGTCTTGGAACCTTGAGGATCATTAATAATTCTAGGATGTCTTGTAAAAGTGTTGTGAGGTGTTGTAACCCACTTTCACACTTTTCTAGGAACCTTTCATTATAATTCACTTAAATAACCCCTTTTTATCACTTACCAAGTCTTATTTCAAAGTGTTGTAAAGAGTTGTAACAAACTCATGCTTTTCTAGACTTTGCATCACTAATTTAAACCTTTCTTTTGTTTAAATGACCCCTTAATGCACTTTCTGGCCCTACTTAATTGTATTTTTGAGGATATTCCCATTAAACATTATTAAATGCACTTTAATTCCTAACACCTAGTAAAATTTCCCTGGTGGGACTAAGTCACTGCTTGGGACAACTTAGTCCCATTGGGCACAAAAATAAAAATTATTTCAAAAGTCTGGTTGGATTTTATTCTCTTAACCTTGAGGTCATCCTGTGATGTGTTATTTTTAGGAAATATTGGAAAATCAAGTATAAATAAAGAGTTTTTCTCTCATTTTCACCCCCATTCATTATTCAAGAAATTCATCCATTTAATAAATCATTCTCAAGAATTATAAGCATTCTAAGCACTTTCAAGCATCCATTGGAACATCTTGTTGCATATCTCTAGCTTTCAACATCAAGTGTATGGTGAGTTTGTGACATTGCATGTTATTCATTCATCATTCTCTCTTTATTTCATTTCATTATCTAGGAATTGATTACCAAAGTGGGGTTTGACCAAGGAAAACCCCTATTCTCTAACCCTTAACCCCTTTTCCCCTCTTTGCATGGGTATGTGCAGGATCATCATGGAAAAAATAGGCCCTTAAGTGGCAAAAAATTCAAAAAAATCAGAGTTAGGCAACTTGAAGTAAAAATTTGAATAATTTATCTATATTATTTCAAAAATATGTAAGAATAGAATCTGTATAAAATTTAATATAGTTTCTAAACTACTAGGTTTATTTTTAAAAAAAAAAAAATTCCTATTTAGTGAAAATTTGGAATTTCAATGTAGTGAGCCTTGAATTTTGGGGAAAAAGCAGATAGGTGTTTGTCTAAACACTGCCTAACAATAAAATAATCTTTATAATATTTGAATAGAAATTAGAGGATATCCTCTACCTGATACTTGATGCATTATTTTTGTAATTTTTTCCAGTAAATAATTAATTATGAGGTATTTATTACAACTTTTATAAAAATAAGTATGTTTGACCACCTTAACTTGGTCAAAGAAATCCCAGAAATTCATTTTATTTTTAATCCTATAATATGTGAACCATAGAATGTGACACATGTTTTAGATTCAAAAAATGTGATACCATTTGAAAGCTATAGATGTTTTCCAATCAGCTTATCAATCAAGACTTTAGTCATAATTCAAATAGAAAATGAATAATAATTATTTATTAAATTTAAAGTAAAGCATAATTTATATTGGTGGAAATTTGAGAATATTCTTTAAAAACCCTTTTCATTTCATCAATTTTGGGTAAAAAAAAAATCGTCAGCCTCATACCCTACACCTACCCATTATATCGCCATTTTTTGGTCCATCATGATCTTGCACATACCCGCATGTGTGTTTGTAGGTCTTGTATACAGATTTTTCAAAGAGTTTGCATTAAAAAGTGGTAAACAATCCATCAAAGTCATTCAATTCAACAAAACCCTAATTGAGGCTTGGAGACTTCCTTCAACCCATTTTCTATAGAATTTGAACCAGACACCTATCAAGAAGGGAAGTGTAGATGAAAAGCTACAGATTCATGTACCAAATTTCCCAAGATTACCAAGTGGACTAAGTCACCATCTGTGGTGAATTAGTCCCACTAGCAGGCCTAGAAAGTGATATTTACATTTCTAAGTACCCATTTGGCAGAAACCTATTCCGATAGAATCTCCCTGAAACAGGACTAAGTTGTTCAACTTGGCGTAAGTGTTCCAGTTAGCTTTTCTAGTCAAATCTATAAGATTCTAGAGCCTCTCTACATCAAACTTTAGTTTCTAGGTGTAGCTCTCTAGTTTTGTTTAATTTTGTTATTGTTTACTTGCATTCTTAGGTCATTTTTTATATCATAATGTGTTTTCAAAAAACTTTCATATCTTAAGTTTTGCATTAATAATTCATTAGTTTTATCATTTCTTTGCATTTATGACATTGAATTTAGTCATATTTCAATCATAATAGCATCAATATTTAGTGAACCTCCAAGTTTTTTTGGGATACCTTTCTCATTTTAGGTGAAAAACCCTAGAAGTGTAAGAGAGAAGCCCCTAGAAAAATTGTGGTTCATTTTGGTGAACTTGAGTTTTGAAAATTTTATTTTTTATTTCATATACATTTTCATCCTAGTTTTAACTTGCATCAACATTTCATTAGGTGTTGCATTGTTTAATTTGCATCCTTGGGTTTAAAAAATTGCATTAGTGAAAAGCTCATATAGCTTGCTTTTTTGCATTTTATTTCATTAGAAAACAACAAAATTTTGTATTTTCATACTGTAGTTGCATTTGAAAATCTGAAAAACATAAAATTGCATTTAAATTTATTGAAAAATCTCACAAAAATCATTACTAGGACTAATTCACCACACTGGGCAACTTAGTCCTTCTACACATTTTGCACTATAATTTTTGGCATTTTTTGAGCATTTTTTGCATTTCTGTTTTATGTTATTGCATTGTTGTTATAGTTTCCAGAATTGTAGTTATTAGCATTTTATTACTCTTAGTTTCATTACATTTCAATTCACCCACATTTAGAAACCTTTGCATGAGTGTTTGGTGTCCTATTGCTAATACCTTAGTGAGAAGAAGCTCAAGACTCATGTTATCCCACAATAATACACTCGTTGTGGATCTTGGATTGTCTAACGCTTCCACTCCTAGTATTGCAACTAGTACACTAGGCATGGACCCTACCTTTAGCAGTATGTTTCCTTCCAATAACATGCAAGTTGACACACAAAATGATCACATTCCACAAGACAAACTTAGTAACATTCATGAGGACTTAACACATCTTCAACATAGCTTGTGTCTTGAAAACATTTCAACCACTACGATTCCTACTATAGAAAACATCCATTGCCTAATTTAATGTGACGAAGGCCTAAACGTTATGAAACAAATTGTTGAGATATACCACAAACATGCTCCTTCCACCTCTGGTACATCTCAATCAGAAAACACTATGGTTAGTCAAGGAGGACCTAATACTCCTCCTTCAATAGTAGCATCCATACCTACCTATACCACTCCTCAAGTCACAAGAACAATGCACCAGGTTAGCAATGTGATACCTTCCTTGACTATTCCTGCTAGCATTCTTAATTCTTATGTGGCATCGCATGTTCTCTTCTCTTCCACCATACCATCTATAAGCATTCCATTCACTTTCCCTACCACTACATACACTCCATCACCACTTTCCCTCCCACTTCATACCACTTACACTAACCCTCTCATCACATAACTTTTCCAAACCATCTCCTCCATACAAAAAAATATCCACTATTAACTAAAACCAAAATGACCACCCACCTATTACATCCGTAGTAGCCCACTATCCTTAGAAATCTTGCGAACACTAATGCCACAAGGAATAGAGATACCTAGATTTGAAAAATATGGAGGGAATGGGGATCCTTCTAATCATGTTAATGCTTACACAACCTTATGTATTGAATTTTCCCTTGATGATAAACTGTTAGCCAAATTGTTTCCTAGGACTTTAAATACACTACCTTAGAATGGTTTTCATCCTTACCAAACAATTCAATTCATTCATTCAATGAACTAGTTGATGCATTTATAAATCATTTTTAAGTGCATATGACTCTAAAGAAGACCTTGGTCGATTTAATGAGATGCAAGCAACATGAAGAAGAAAAGATAACTGATTTTATCTCATGATATCAATCACTTTACTCTCAAATTGATGTCAAGATTCCCAATCCACATCTTCAAAATATGTTTATTGAAAACTTGCAAACTCAACTTCAGGATAAACTCACCATGATGAAATTTCCCTCCTTTATGCACTTGTGTACCACCCTTTGCAATTATCACAATTCGGTTAGTAGTTATGATGCAAAGTCAACTTCTAACTGAGCTAAAAAGTATAAACATGGCACTTCAAACAATTCTCAACCCTTTAGAAAGAAAAACAAAGGATTTTTACATTTCAATCCTCCTCAACAACCAAATCAACCTGTCAACAACCAAGTAGCAACTATTAAATCCATGATACCTTATAGTGATGGAGATCCAAAATGAAAATTTGCACCTTTACTAGACACTCTTCATAATACAGTATCCCAACTTTTACAGCAACAGATGATTACTTTGCCTACTATTAAACCACTCAATCCTACTAATCGTTTACCTCCAACCTTTAAACTAGACACTTAGTGTCATTATCATCGACAAAATGGACATGAAACAAAAAAAAATTAAGTTTCTTAAACACCTTATACAAGACCTCATTGGTTCTGGCCATCTCTCCATTTCAAATGTTAATGTTCAAGGCAATAATTTTGTTTCCCCACCCAATCAAAATTTACAATTTTTTATTGATCCAATGCCCAAACATAATGCGTCATTTTTCAAAGCTATTAAAACTCAAAACAATGATGTGATGAATGTTGATACAAATATTGAACATCCTAATCCTATTCCACATACCACTACTATTAATCCTATGAATGAAATGGTCTGTGTGATAGATGTTATCCCTTGTAAGGGCCAAAATAAGAAATATCTTGATATTACTTTCTCCTCTAAGGACATACTTCCAAATCTTCCCTATGGTCCTCTATACATAGCCCGTTGTATTTATGATAATCCCACTAATGGGATACTCATAGATCTCGCCTTTGGAGAGAATGTGATCAATGAGGAATTTTTGGTATTACATGATCTTTATCAAGATGATTATGAAAAAATGAGAGCATGGATCAAAACACACAATGGTTTTTCTTGCCCTATGATAGGATCGATCATCCTTCCATTACAGATAGGACCTAAAATAGTGGATATTACATTCTCCATCATCCCCCAGTCAAATCAATTTTTTTTGTGGCTAGGCCATCCATGGCTTCACTCAATGAAACTTGTCCCTTCGGTCACACACAAATGTTTACAGTTTCCACTTTATAATGACATATTCACTATTCACCATAGTGGCTTGAAAACTTTATCTTCTAAAGGAAACTTCTCCTTAGAATCATTTTGGCTTGAGCCCATAGAACCTATAACACCTCGCAGAGACTTATTTTTCATTGCTTACCAAAAATTTAAAGAAAGAAAATTTCCAAATTGTCCCTTTGCAACATGTCCCCATCCACTTATGACACTCCTATCATAGATGAAACAATGCTTCAACCTAAACAAGAACAAACCCATCAACCTCAACCAATGCCCGAAACTTCCCCTACATTGTCTAAATGACCATGTGATAATGATAACAACCTTGTCTTCACTCCTCGTATAAAACAAGTCTATAAAGTAAAGGAGAAAGTGGATGAAAAATATTCCATGGTTCCTTATGTTCCTACCCTTAGGGAAGACAAGCAACCAATGGTTGATAAACCCACTCCTTCACAAATAGAACTTGATAATTGTAGATAGGGAAATAAATCAAAGAGTTTAAATTGCATTGAAGAAAATAAACAAATTAAATCCTATCAAGCACCATGAAGTACAAACTAGAATGAAAATAAAAAAATAGTAAACAAATAACATGCAAACCGATTTTCAAACTAGTGTTGATTGATCTCCATGGCTCTTCTCCACCTGCACAAGGATGTAAGATTTCGAAGGTTGAATGTTGGAAGAATGTTGGTTGCTCAATTCTGCAGCATAACAATGTGGATGAAAGATGGAAGATTCCAGAATGATTTTGACAGAGTGAGGATACCTAAGAATCAACCTCCTAAATGAATTGTGAGAGGTTGTATTTATAGAATTTTCAAAAACTTCTGATTGGCTGATATGATCAATGGTTGTGATAATTCATGACAGATCGAACAGTTGAAGAAAGATGAAATTGAAGAGAAAATAGAAAAAACCTAAAAACAGATTTTTCTATTTTACTATGAAAGAGGAAAAAGAAGAGAAGATAAGAAATCATCTTTCTTTAAAAGAATAAAAGAAATATTTAAAGCTGATAAATAATTAATTAAAAAATCAATTATTTATTTGTGGAGGACATTCAACTTTTTTTAATTAAATAAAATATTTAATTAAGCTTTTAAAAGCAAAAGAAAGTTGGTGATGAGAAAAGAGCTTTAATCATGTTTTATTGAAAAAAGCAGAATATCTCATAATTAAATAAAAATATTTAATTATGTTATGAGAAGATTTCACAATTAGGTTAAAATACCTAATTTTGATTTGGAAAGAAAGCATAAGATATTTTTAATTAAATAAGATTTATTTAATTAAATCACTTTTATGAAATTAATTAAATGAAACATTTAATTAATTAGAAGAAGAATTAAAATAGAAGAAAGGGGAAATATTTAAACTTAATTAAATCAAAAGATTTAATTTAAATTCAAACAATGATAATTAATTTAAATAAATAGAATGTATTTATTTAATTAATTAAGTGGACCTATGAAAATAATTAAATAAAATAAATTTATTTAATTATGGAAGAAGAATAAGATGAATGAACAATATAATTAAATTAATTAAATTTAATCATATGTAGAGGACTTTAGAAAAATTAATTAAATAATAAATATTTAATTAATTGCCAGGATTATAGACATGACCATTTTTATGCGTATACATTTTTCCCCTCTTTGAAGTGATGTGTAGAACGCATTGCTTCAAAGAAAATAAAAAAATTTTCCCTTGATATTTTCTGATTTTTGATTGTCGATGATGCCCCCTCGAGAGGATAGGTGGGTTGGACAAACACAGGTATTCTCTCGAAATGAAATGATAAGGATAGATAGGATGACACAAGATAGAAAGTGGATGAAGGAGATGAAAGGATGCGCTATGCTGCAATGAAAGTGAGCAACCATGATGTTTGATATAGCACTAGACGTTATGCACCAAGGTATAAGGACCAAGGTGACGATGTGTCTCGTGCCCCAGCGTAATACAACCTTGTCTAGATGTATGAGGAAGTAGACTTAGAGCATTAAAGTCCTAATGCACAAAAGGTATTATGTGACCTTAGATGCAAAGGATAATGCAAAAAGATATTCCAACACACACAAGATATGAATATTAGCTGGAATGATATGGATTTGATACAAATGCAAGATAAAATGATAACACACACAAGCAAGCAAGCAAGCATGCACAAATGATACAAAAACAAACAAGACATTGCCCTTGTCAAGCTATAAACCGTTGATTGATTGATTGATTGATGATGTTGATAGTGTTGTCATTGTTGGGAAGCGATATATCCCTAGAGCAACACAAGGATGATGATAATTGATTGGTTGAGTGGTTGATTTGGTTTACGACAAGATTAGGATCAAGACCAAAGGATGTGATTGGATAATTTGACAAGATTGATCGACTTGATTGGTATGGATTAAGGATTGACTTGCATTTGGATTATTGCTCGGAATGATTGAAGATGATTTGATTGATTTGAAGAAATTGTTTGTAATGATATGATGATTGATTGGATGATAGGATGTGATGAATTGAATAGAAGAATTGATGTGATTGGAATGATTTAGGTTGAAGTGATTTGATTAGATAATCGACTGATTGAATTGAAGAATTGATTTGATTGGAATGATTGTGATTGAGGGGATTGGTTGCAATGGTTTTGATGAAGATGATTGATTTGGTGGAATAGTTGAATGATTGGATAGAAGAATTGATGTGATTGGAATGATTTAGGTTGAAGTGATTTGATTAGATAATCGACTGATTGAATTGAAGAATTGATTTGATTGGAATGATTGAATGATTGGATAGGTTGCAATGGTTTTGATGAAGATGATTGATTTGGTGGAATGGTTGAATGATTGGATAGAAGAATTGATGTGATTGAAATGATTTTATTGCTTGGATTTTTGTTGGATATTTGATTTTTATTTTTTTTTTGTATTTTTTTCAGGACTTTTTATGATTTTTTTGTATTTCTTCAGGACTTTTATGATTTTTTTGTATTTCTTCGGGACTTTTTCTGATTTTTTTTTGTATTTTTGAGATGTTTTGATTTTTTTGGAGTTTTGAAATGTTTTGATTTTTTTTTATTTTTGAGAATATTTTGATTTTTTTGGATTTTTGAGAATATTTGGAGGTGTCAAATGATGAAAATTTGAGTAGCCTTTGTGCTAGATACCAATGACAAGGGGAAAACCAAGGCTAGGTGCAAGGGTGATGGGATTGATGGATGAAAGGGTGGGTGATGGGATAAGGGATAAAGGCTCATGATATATGGATGGATGGAAAGGATAAGTCATAGTGAATGAAATGGATGTATGCATCATAAGAGAGAAAGGATGTGATTTCCAAAGACTATGTTGCATAGGAATAACATGCCCCATTCTAGGTACAAGACTTAGGATTTTCATGACAAAGCTTATGACAATAGTATAATGATAGACTTGTTTGGAAGGATGAGGTATATCAAAAGATACCCAAAACATGTTTCAACATTTAGCCCCTATATCTTCATCAAGATCAAAAGAAGAAGGGTGGATGAATGGACTCAATATGAGAGGTATGTATGATGGCTAAAGATGGTAGGTAGGATGGAAATGATATGACATGAAAATGATAGGTTGGATAGATAAGACATTGTGCCCCCAAGTGTAAGTGGCATAGAAGATCAACCTACACATGACGCCTATTTGCTAGGTTTTCACCATGGTACTTATCCAAGGCACCTGTTTACTAGGTTTTCACCATTGGACGAAGGGATTTCTCTTTACTTTTTTTTTTATAATTTTGAATTTTTGGATAGGAGAAGGCGAATAGGGATAGGAGGGAGTCAAGTGTCTAATTCCGTGAAAGGTGATAGTCCCACTAGATGGATGTCATTGCATGGACCATGTCAAATGTCATTATGCTCATAGATGTTGGTAAGGGATGACATGAAAGGGATGGATTAGGTAGATGGTGGATGATGAAAGTCTTATGTAAGAATGGATGGGGAATAGTGGATGATGATGTGGATTGATGAGGACTTGTGCAAAAGGATGGATGCAAGGTTTATGCAGAAGCATGGACCATAAGAAGGTGGTTGGGAAGATATGTAGGATAGTAGTTGAAGGATGGGGGGATGGAGGTATGTGGGATTGTTGTGAAATGGAAGGGAACCATGACCAATGGTTGCACACACTATGATAAACGTTGAAGCTTTTGATGTGGATGGGGTGTAGGAAGCAATGGAGATGTTTTCTTAGGAGGTGGTGGATGAAGTGATTTAGGTACCCACATAGACTTAGTATTTTTATGATTTTTATTTTGCTTGTGGGTTTTAGGAATTTGAGACTCTTGAATAGAGTGGGAATGTGGGGTGGAAGTGGATGGCTGGGATTTTTGTGATGTGGATGCTTCAGTTGACTTACTTTCCTTTTTCTTAGGTACCCAAACAATTTTAGTTTTGGCCTTTACTTTTGGAGGTATGGGCTTATATAACTTTTTAGATGGATTTTGATTTGAATTTTTGTATTGATGTCCTAAGGCATGAGAACCCTTAGGATTTTTGACTTTATAGGTAGAGGCATTGAAATTCTTGCTTTTGAATCCCATGGATATGGTGGAATGGGTGGAAGCTTCATGTTTATACAATGTGTGCATTTGTTGGTCATGATTAGGAATGTTAGGGTATTTATGGATGGAGGGATAAGGGGATTGGATAATGGGGATATTAGGTGTTGGGAGAAGTGGAGGTAGATTAGATGGAGGGATATTAGGAGTTGGAAGCAATGGTGGCAGATTTGATGGAGGGATATTAGGAGTTGGAAGCAATGGTGGAAAATTTGATGGTGGAAGGTGTATGGTCACATGCTTTTGACATTTGTAGGATGATGGAGGGGGAATGGCAACATATGTTTTAGGGATACGATAGGCTTTATGATGGAAAGTGGACTTAGGATGCATGGAAGAAGTACCAACATCTTTAGGTTGTTGTCCTTGGGGTGTAGGTCCAAGGTCATAAGAGCGTGGAGGGACTTTGACATGGATGGGCTCCAAAACATCTTGTTCATGAAGGTCTAGAACTTTACCTTGGTGGTTCATGTTTTGGAGTGTGCAATGGACAATGAGACTAGGTGTAGGTGGAACACTAGACATGAGTTCCTTATTGGATGGAGAAAATAATGCTTGGGAAGATAATGGTTGTTGTTGTTCTAAGGAGGAACATTCATGAATGAGGGTGGAAAGACCATTAGGATATGATGGAGGACTTGCAATGGGGTCGATAGTGGGTGATGGAGGATCATTAGGATCTTGATTAGCATTGTGTTCACTTAGATCCAAGGTATTTGTTTGATCTTCTATGTTGGCTTGGGAGGCATGTGTCTCATCAAGGGAAGTGGATTTTGATAGATCATGGATAGGACTAGGTGGAGGTGAATTTGGAATATCTTTCTCATGGATGGGTATAGGATCAAGTTGCTCATGGATAGGCTCTTCATTATTATGGATATCATCTTGATCATAAAAACGATATAGATTATGGATAGGTTGGATGAAAGTGATTTGATCTTGATTAGGACTAGGGCTTGATGTTTCCACATGCTTGGGAGTAGACTCTTGACATACCTCTTGGGTTGCTTGAATGGAAGTGGATGGGGATTTCTCATGGAGATACTTGGCATGTTCTTGATGGTCAACAACATAGGAGCATGAAAGAGGGTGACTTGAACTTATGACATGAGACTCTTGAATTGACTCAAGGGGTTGTGGACGACATGATTGACTTGAAGGACTTGGCATGATGTTTGAGGACTCTTTTGTTTGTTCAAGTATATGTGTTGGAGGACATGGTGATGTTTGATTCCTTGCTTGTAGCCCTTGGGTCACATCCTTTGGAGGTGTAGGGGTGGAAGGTGTTGGCTTAGGTTTTTTATTTTTATTGTATATATACTTTGAGAGTACATAACCTATATCAGTATTCCCCTTGTGAATGGTTGCATGAGAACTTAAAGGCTCTTGATTTTGTTGCGAAGGTGGACTTGGGCTCCTATGTTCTTGTTGTGATATTGATGGATGTGTTGATGTGGCATTGAAATGCAAAGAAGTAGATGGATTAGATTGGTCAATTTTATTTGATGGCTTAGATTTGGGCTTCTCAAAAAATTCAAGAATATTGAATTTGGATGATGTTGTTTTTCGTGATGTGGATTGATAGGTTGATGTGGAATTGTCATTCAAAGAAGTGGATAGATTAGATTGGTATGAGGTGGAAAGGGATGACACATTAGGTTGAGGTGGAATTGGTTGATAATGAATGGATAGGGGATGATGTTGTGGTTGTTGTATTTGACATGTGGCTATGAGGTATTTGGCTTGAATTACGAGGTATTGGATTTGAGGTGAATTGTTTGCTTAAAGTTTTTGGATAATGTTATGGGCGCTTTGAATGAATTGTTGGGGTAAAAGTGCTTGACTTGTTTTAGCATCATGAAGCATGTGGACGAGCTCTTGTGCCATGTCTTCCCATGTTTCCATGGTGTAAAATGATGTTGATTGGATTAAAGAGATGATGATGATTAGGATATGATATGGAATGACAAGATTGTATGATTTGGATGATGTGGCAAGAGTTTATTGGAGATTTGACTTGGGCACTATCAAACACAAGATATCACATGTAAATGCATGAACACACACACCAAGCACAATGATAAGTTTGTCTTCCAAGATTAGATGTTATGATTAAGAAAACACTTGAATACACAACAACAAGCCTGATGACTAGTCAAGTGGGGTATGGCCAATTAGGTCTCAAGTGAGTTTTCACAAGGTTGACTAGGGATGATCTTGAAAGAAAAATTCTGCCAATAAGCCAGGAGAAAGGGGTAACCCACCCTTCACCTTCACTTCCCAAAGGTATAAAGTTCTTTGGGGCTTAGCTCAGAGTGACAAGATTTCAACTTCCAAACAAGCGTGTCTTTCGATTCACACTTTAATTGAGGTCGTCCCTTGGAGGGTGTGTGCTCCAAGTAGGCCTCCTAAAAAGGGTTTTGACAAAAGCGAACCAAGTGAGGTGTTTTGGAAGACACACACACTTGATTCACACTCACAGTGATTAATTTCCCTTTAGAAAATTGAAATGTTTAGAAGAAAACAATGAAGCACTCATTCTTTTTAGATCCCAAATCAAGATGTGATGGAAGACAATGATTAATTTTAGACCCAATTTTTGAAATGTGATTGAAGACAAGATTTTTTTTTTTTTTTAACCAATTGCAATGATGTGATCAAACAAGATTTTATTTTATGTCCCAAATTGAAAGATGTGACAAACAAGATTAAGAGATGAATGATGAAACAAGTGCACCTGGTTATTTTCGCTTTCCTAATTTTTGATGTGAATGATATTGCTGCTACTAGAGCTCCTTATGATCACCTACAAGATAAAAAAATAATATTATAATGCAGCCAAAGAAAAGAAAAAGAAAAGAAAAAGACAAGTTCATCAGAAAATTTCAATTTCAGATACTTTTGACAGAGCCGAATTATATTTTAGTATTTTGACGATTTTTTTGATCTGAAAAATGAAAAATCAAAGAAGAGACCCCTACTAATTTTCTGAGAGCTTTCCAGAAATGTAAAGAAGTAAGAAAAATTCCCTGTTTTGCTCTCAGAATCGCAGATTTATGAGAACCATACAGAAAACAAAGATCGAACTTTTTCGCATTGTATTTGACCTCCGAACTAAATTGTAGCCTCTTGAGATGATGTACAAGGTTCTGTAAAAATCTTGTAAAAAAATTCGCCACTGTGTAGAAGATATGAAGAACTTTGTAAAACCTACGGTTTTGTCCAAAAATTGTCAGATCTGTAAAACAAAGTTAGTAAAAACCTGCAAAAAACACCATTAAAAGCCTTGTATGCACTACATAAACCCTTGTTTGCACTACAGAAAACCCTTGGATTCTCTAAAACGAGAATTTTCATTAGAAAGTTGAATTCCAAAATGCAAAATCCTGTCAGAAAACCTGCAGATAAATGTTAAAAATGGGGCAAGGCCCCACGGTGGGCGCCAATTTGTAGATAGGGAAATAAATCAAAGAGTTTAAATTGCATTGAAGAAAATAAACAAATTAAATCCTATCAAGCACCATGAAGTACAAACTAGAATGAAAATAAAAAAATAGTAAACAAATAACATGCAAACCAATTTTCAAACTAGTGTTGATTGATCTCCATGGCTCTTCTCCACCTACACAAGGATGCAAGATTTCGAAGGTTGAATGTTGGAAGAATGTTGGTTGCTCAATTCTACAGCATAACAATGTGGATGAAAGATGGAAGATTCCAGAATGATTTTGACAGAGTGAGGATACCTAAGAATCAACCTCCTAAATGAATTGTGAGAGGTTGTATTTATAGAATTTTCAAAAAGTTCTGATTGGCTGATATGATCAATGGTTGTGATAATTCATGATAGATCGAATGGTTGAAGAAAGATGAAATTGAAGAGAAAATAGAAAAAACCTAAAAACAGATTTTTCTATTTTACTATGAAAGAGGAAAAAGAAGAGAAGATAAGAAATCATCTTTCTTTAAAAGAATAAAAGAAAGATTTAAAGCTGATAAATAATTAATTAAAAAAATCAATTATTTATTTGTGGAGGACATTCAACTTTTCTTAATTAAATAAAATATTTAATTAAGCTTTTAAAAGCAAAAGAAAGTTGGTGATGAGAAAAGAGCTTTAATCATGTTTTATTGAAAAAAGTAGAATATCTCATAATTAAATAAAAATATTTAATTATGTTATGAGAAGATTTCACAATTAGGTTAAAATACCTAATTTTGATTTGGAAAGAAAGCATAAGATATTTTTAATTAAATAAGATTTATTTAATTAAATCACTTTTATGAAATTAATTAAATGAAACATTTAATTAATTAGAAGAAGAATTAAAATAGAAGAAAGGGAAAATATTTAAACTTAATTAAATCAAAAGATTTAATTTAAATTCAAACAATGATAATTAATTTAAATAAATAGAATGTATTTATTTAATTAATTAAGTGGACCTATGAAAATAATTAAATAAAATAAATTTATTTAATTATGGAAGAAGAATAAGATGAATGAACAATATAATTAAATTAATTAAATTTAATCATATGTGGAGGACTTTAGAAAAATTAATTAAATAATAAATATTTAGTTAATTGCCAAGATTATAGACATGACCATTTTTATGCGTATACAATAATAAAACCAAAATAGAGGAGCTAGGGAGCGTAGGCATAGACGCCATCCCCTTGCTTGCAAGTTACAAAATGAAGAAAATAAAGAAAATCAAAATCCACACTTGATAGAAGTAATGTGTGACAACCCTCCTCCCCAATCACAACAAAATGATCGAATACAACAACCACAATTTGTGATACATCCTTCATTGGGCATCATCACTCATCCTCCTATTGTGATTAATCTAGATGATGATGATGAGATCACTAAAATAGATGAAGAGGTGCATAATGATCTAAATACATTATTTTCCTCTTTCATGATATTAAAAAAAAAATCCCCTACAACAATTGTAGAACCTAGTACTTCCTGTAGTTCAACACTTGCACTTGTCCCTTTGGCTTGTTTCCTATCCTCAGTACATCATGAACATAACTGGGAGGTGGATGACTTTCTTGAAAGTTGACTTGCATCTTCCTTACTAGTCTTTTGCAATTTTTTTAATTTTGTTTTTTTGTTTTTATGTGTGTAACGTGTTCCTCTGTGATGTGTCATTTGATGTTCTCTTTCTCTTTATGAAATTTTTCTATTTTTACCTTCATTCTTCTATATGTCATACATCTCTTTCATTCTTTTCCTTTTCTTTGTCTTTTATCTTTTTGCTTGTGTTTTCCTTTTGGGAATGATGCAAGGCATTGAGACTACAATGTATCTTTCATGTTGATGCAAAAGGACCCTTATCCTTTTGTCTTTTTCTTGTGTTCTCCTTTTGGGGATGACATAAGGCACTAAGACCACAATGTCTCTTTCATGTTGCCCCAAAAGCTTTTTCATTTTTATTTTTCCTTTTCATTTTATTTTTTCTTGTGTTTTCCTTTTGGGGATGATGCAAAGTGTGAAGACATACTATGTCTCATCCATGTTGACCCAAAAAAATCTTTCTTTTTCTTTGTTTTCCCTCTCTTTGTGTCATTCTTCCAATTCTATGTATTCGGGGAATGATGACAATTCTGAGCTCTTTACAAAACATTGCAGCAAAGAACATACAGACCCCAAATCCATAGATCCCTTATGTGTTTGTTTTTTTCATTTTAGGGGAAACTCCTTCCTTTTCTTTTCCTTTCTCTCACATGATGTATCCTTACTCAGAAATGTATGACTTGGCCTAGGGGATTTCCAAGTTGGCTCTCATGTCTTTTGTCTTTTTTGCATTTTTAATTTGCTACTTTAAAGTAATTGATCATAGTACAGTATGTAGCAATTCCTTTAAAGTGGTGGCATACATTAGCATTATTCTTTTTAATTTTTTCCTTTTTCTCAGTCCTTACTATAGCCTTGTTACTTCATATGATGTGTTTTGTCGCTTTGTGGATGAAATTGGGTGTGATGTCTTTCATGAGTGTGATCTAACTTAGCATATTACATTCTTCTCAGTGGCCTAATGTGATGCACAACATCCCCTAAGTTGTGAAGTTTCTATTCTTTGATTGGTCCTCTATTGGAGACATTAGACACAATCCTCCCTAAGTTAAAGACCTTGCATGAACTAAGAAATAATCCTATAAAAATCCTTTGCATTTTGTATTTTGCATTCATTTTATGGCCACCTTGTATAACACAACTTGCATGCCTATAGTGTCATTGCATTTGTTCTTGAGCTCCAAGCATACGAAGCTTTGCTTGTCTCGTGAAGCTCAAAATGTCATTTTATTTTGTGGTGCCTTAATAAATTTATTAGGAGGTATAACTTCAATATGGTTAAGCGGGAAGCCCATTTCGAGGCATGACCTTTCCCCATAGCCACCTACATGTGTGTGAGTGCATACCAGCCATGAGTGTATGTTTCTCACCTTTTAGGCCTTCTCACCCAATGGACAACCATGAGTTTTGTCACCTCAAAGTGAGTATACATTTATCTTTCTAAACAAATAGCCTAGATCTAATCCACAATGGGATGGACAAATGATCCAAGCTTGATCTGACTTTCTTTCATTTCAATTTCACTCTTTCATTCTTTTTCATCATTTTCATGTGTGTTCCTTTGTGCTTATGATTGGTTTTCCATGGGATCTTGATCATCGGGTCTTGATTATTCTTATCTCATCTCACCAGCATGAGTGCATTTGGATCCCTCTTGATGCACATATTGGGCTACTTTAGTGTGAGTTTGAAGCAAGTTCATCCTCTCACTAAAGTGGGGGTGTAATGTGTTGCCAAAAAATGTATAGTTGGACATTTTTATGCTCACTTGAGTCTCTCTCATGGAATTTGGCTTGATTTTTCCTAGATTTAATGTTGTAATATTGTCAACACATTCACATTAGATCTTGGACCCTTGAGAATCATTAAGAATTCTAGCATGTCTTGTAAAAGTGTTGTGAAGTGTTGTAACCCACTTTCACACTTTTCTAGGACCGTTTCATTATAATTCACTTAAATAACCCATTTTTATCACTTACCAAGTCTTATTTCAAAGTGTTGTAAATAGTTGTAACAAACTCTCACACTTTTCTAGACTTGTCATCACTAATTTAACCCTTTCTTATGTTTAAATGACCCCTTAATGCACTTTTTGACCCTACTTAAGTGTATTTTTGAGAATATCCCTGTTAAACATTATTAAATGCACTTTAATTCCTGACACCTAGTAAAATTGCTTTGGTGGGACTAAGTCACCACCTAGGGTGACTTAGTCCTACTAGGCACAAAACTCAAAATTATTTCAAAATTATGGCTGGATTTTATTCTCTTAACCTTGACGTCGGCCTGTGATGTGTTATTGTCAAGAAATATTGGAAAATAAAGTATAAATAAAGGGATTTTCTCTCATTTTCACCCCCATTCATTATTTAGGAAATTCATCCGTTTACTTAATCATTCTCAAGTATTCTAAGCACTCTAATCACTTTCAAGCATCCATTAAAGCATCGTGATTCATATCTTTAGATTTAAACATCAAGGGTTTGGTGAGTTTATGACATTGCATGTTATTCATTCATCATTCTCTCTTTATTTCATTTCATTATCTAGGGTTTGATTAACAAATTAGGGTTTGACCAAGGAAAAGCCCTATTCTCTAACCCTTAACCCTTTTTACCCTCTTTGCATGTGTGTTTAAGGGTCTTGTATGAAAATTTGTCAAAGAGTTTGGTGTTAAAAAATGGTCAAAAATCCATCAAATTCAGCCCTAATTGAGGCTTGGAGACCTCTTTCAACCCATTTTCTGCAAAATATGAACTAGACATGTGTCAGGAAGGGAAGTGCATACCTAAAGCTACATATTCCTATCCTAAATTTTCCAAGATTCCCAGGTGGAATATGTAGCCATCTATGGTGAATTAGTTTCACATTTGATAGAAACCTGTTCAGACAAAATCTCCCCAAAACAAGACTATGTTTCCCAGCTTGGTGTAAGTGTCCCAGTCAAGTTTTCCAATAAAATTTGTAGGATTCCAAAGCTTCTCTATATCACACTTCAGTTTCTAGGTGCACCTTTGTAGTCTTGTTTAATTTTGTTATTGTTTACTTGCATTATTAGGTTATTTTGCATATCACAATGTGTTTTCAAATAACTTGCATATCTTAGGTTTTTCATTAATAATTCATTACTTTTATTAGTTCTTTTCATTTAGGAAATTGCATCTAGCCATATTTCAATCATACTAGAATTATTATTTAGTGAACCCCCATGTTTTTGTAGGATACCTTTCTCCTTTTAGGTGAAAAAACCTAGAAGTGTAAGAGAGAAGCCCGTACAAAAAATTATGGTTTAGGAGGAAGAAAAATTATGATCATCATGGTTATCTATTGTTGTATTCTCTTCTATCACATCATTCTCACAAATGGGAGAGATAGGTGGGAGTATATGTTTAAGGAAAGCGTGAACATGTCCACTTTTTTACCTTAAAAGAATCTCATAACCAGGAAATGCATTGAATGAATGACTAACATTTTTATTGATGAAATTTTTCTTTGCAAACTTGGAAAAGAAAAAAGCTAACATTTTTTTTAACAATAATTTATGCAAAATCAAAATGCAATGTATAGACTGTTACCTATTTTTCACTACCAACTCAAACATGTAAAGTTGATTCCAAAATCAAATCAAAAGGTATAAGTTGTTCAAAAGTTTCTATTAAGTACTCATTATTTTGCAATGTTTCGTTATAGTGTAAATTTTAGTAACATTATGCAAAAAAATCTCAAAATCATATCATAAGTTTGCATAATTTTTGTTGTTTTATTCATAATGTACAAACTAGAATCCCACACAAGCCGTGGGAGTAACTAAATTTGATTTACACAATCAAATGATAGATACAAGAAAAGAAAGTACACTATACAACTAAGAGTAAAGAATGCATAGGGTAGAAAGTGATTCGTCATTTCCTCGAATGATGAATCATTGACAAGTCCAAGTCTTCAGTTGTGGCTCCAGCTCCAAGCTCTGATGCACCTACAAGGTTGATAGAAGTGTGGTTAGAGCAATGCAAACCAAATCCTACCATATGCCTACACTACCAATAGAAATATAATGCACATTCGATCAGGCATCCATTAGATGATTTCACTATTCAGGGAGCACAAATTTCAATGGAAGCTTTCAGCTTCATTTATTTTACTAACATATTTGTTTAAATGTGCAGGAACATGTACAATCTAATCATTTTAATCAAAGGATATTGTTATGAGTGGGAAAAATGTGACTCCCATGAGGGTTGAGCCCGGCTCGTAGAAATAATATAAGCAGTATGTGAAAGAGAATAATCCAATGTTCAAGATAGTCAATGAAGGATTTACAATAAACTATCATTTTGCAGGCTACTTCAATTTATAGGTATATTCTATATCATAGCGTGTTGCATCATAATCACCATAAGGTACCAAGGAATCATTAGTGTATCATCAATCATGGAGGACAATGACTCATCAAGGATACAATAATCCTCTAAAAATAAAGACAACAAATGTCATAGAGCAGTGGTGACAAATGTGTTCAGGCACCACAGTTTTAAGCACAACACTCTCAACCATTCACAAAGATTCTCATTGTCAAGAATAATAGAGTGCTGCATATTAACTACATTTTCAGAATATACCATTTGCAAGAATGCCAAGGTGATTTCTTATCAAGTTTTATTAACAAAGTATCATGTATTTCAAAGTATTTGTAGCCATATGAATCATGATGCAATAATCTACAAGGCATAAGACAACAGTATGATATGAAGATAATCAACATCCACCAATGATATGGTCAAAAATAATTTTTCCAGATTATAACAATATGGTACCAATACTAAAGTATGAATGTTAGAAGCTTTGAAAAGCTCACAATGCAACTTATACAAAAATAAAAGTCAGAACACTGTTATGAAAACAACCCTATACAAGAAAATGATAGCATCACCGCAATATGCATCCAAAGCCCTTTCATGAATACTCCAATAGCATATAGCATTTTACTAAGAAAATCATTTACCTTTAGGACTGAAAATAGTCAAAGCATCAAGAAGAAATTACACGCATTCATATTTTTATGGAAATAGCAAAGAGAGAAAGTCATTTCCTCTTTTTCATCGTTTGCAAAGGGGTTTCAAGACAACAACTACAAGAAATATAATATGTATTGAAAGAGAAACAAATAGTCACCTGTAGGCATAAGTGTTTTCCTTACATATCATTCTCATTCAAGAATAGTTCAGATGGCTATTCTTATGAGAAAGATTCAAGATTATACTACAAAATTTCACTATTAAAATCAATGCCAACTTGAAGATTCAGAATAAGGAATACTTACAGTAGAATAGTTCAAAGACCATAGTGAAGATAAAAAAATAGTCTTTTCTCATACAAAGGGAAATCAAAGGCATCCCCAATCAATAAATTTAGAATATACAATGCATGATATCTTAAATGTCAAAGGGAGCAGTAAGAAAGAAGCTTAAAGATTATGGAGTAAATGATCTAAAAGATATCACTCTGCTTGGGGATATTCAGAATGAAGTATTAAATTGTGGGTTTTTCTTTCTCAAATTTGGAACCTATATGGATGCAATGAATGCATACAAATGCCTTCAGAAACCAAATGTTATTTTTTGGAGACAGAACTAACAAAGTGACATTTGTTGAGCCTCTTTGTGGGCTTGCTGTAGAGGTTATGGTGCATATCAAGCCATTTTTGTTGATAGACTTATCAATCCACTTATAAAGTTTCCAGTCGAGAGCAAGGGCATGAATCAAAGGAAGAAATTCGCAGGCATGATAGAAGGGTTTTTTTCCTATTTTTTCAGAAAACTAATAAGGTTGTGACTTGTCATAAAAGAGAAGTCATTTGAACAGAAGGCAACATAAAGTCTACTGACAAAGCTCTATAACCATTCTATCCTAGCGGCCTTAGAGTAGAAAAACATCAACAAAGATATTCTCAAAATCGTGAAAAAGAAAACTTTCTAAATGAATTTCAATCTCATATTTATGAATTTAATGGACTTACCATGAATTTCCAACAACTTCTAGAGGAAGATTGACATGGAGCAACAAAGTATAGTGAAGATTCGAGCTCCTCAAACCTTTAAATACCAATGACTCATGGTGGCGTAGCAAAGTTGAAATCTCCAAGTGTTCAATGATGCAAGATGATGAATTTCTAAAAAACTTCAAACCTCAGCAACATGGCAGCACAAAAGTTCATTTCAGAGTATGCAAAATGAACAATGAGTTTTAGGGTTCGATGGATTTTACCCAAAAGCCCTAATTTGAATCATGAGCAATTTTGACTTATGATTTTAATAAATCACTTCATATTATTATTATGATGTGGTCTTTATTTATTAAAGTCAATCAGCCTAATATCTAGAGGTGGCTCATGAAGTTTCTTGATGGAGTGTCAAGATCATAAAATAACTTTGAATATTCTAATGGAGTGTCACTTCATGTTTTATCATGATTTTGACCAAAAATAAATATTGTAATTAAATATTAGATGGTAATATTCTCATTGCCTTAATATTTAATATGAAAATGCATGAGTAAGAGACTCAAACATATTAAATATTAAAATAATCAGAAATGATTATTTTTTAATATTTAATTAAAGCAACCACCTTTAATCATAGTCATGCAAAGAATAACACAACTTGAGCACAACTGAAGTTAGTAAGAGTTATCAAAATTATTATGTTTTCCAACTTGGAGTCTTTTTCATGCAAAAATACATGGAGATAATGATGGAATTTTCTTTCACTTTGCTTCAGTTCCATATCAGTTTTGAAGATATTTTGATTATGCAATGCAAGGATGGAGTTTTAGTTACAATGGGTGGATTGATACAAATGAGGAAATTTTTGCATGCTTGGACTTACTTTTCATAGATTTCTAGTTCAATTCAAGCTACTTTTCAGTTGCATAAATTATGACTGCGAGTTTGAGGCTAAGTTCACTCATTTTTGCATGAGTTTGAGCCTTCTTTTCAGGGATTTTTGCTTCTGCTTGGATTTCACCTTGGAATTATCATTTTCTCACTGAAATTGACTTTCAGTTTGGTCTTTCATGCACTTTGGAGTTGCATCTTTTGTATATATTGGAAAATTTTATCTTTTTCCAGGGGTTCTTTTTATTTCCTGCTTTCACATACAACAATGAAGGATTGTAACTCAACTTTTTATTCAAGCATTGTAATAGAGTTTACTTTCAGTATAGTGTTTCCTTCTCAATACTTTCTTGAGTTTTATTGTCATATGAATGATTTAATTTAAACATTGTGATTTTATCTTGAATCCTTTGTTTTGTCTCATTGATGCTTTAAAAAACAAGAAGATTTCATGTTAAAATTTAGGTTGCATGCTGTGTTTAACAAAGATTTCAGTCATTTGTATCTGTGAAAACCTAGTTCTCCTCTTACAAACATTGAAATTTCAAACCTACATGTGAAATATTGGTGAATTTCATGATCTTAATTGAGTTGTGAAATAAATTTAGGACTTTATTGCAGCTGATTATAGGTTTAGGATAGCGAATAAAATCACAAAATTTTGGTACAATTACCTCTTGTAGCTTTAGGATTTCAATTCAAACAAACTTTCTCTCTCTTTCCCAGCCAAGTTTGTTAGTTTAAGGAGGTTTTCATCAGGGAACCAGCCCTCTCTAGAGATTTATCCTCAAAATTAGGCAACCCACAGGCTTGAGGATCATTCCATGTTTCAACAGATTGCTGAATTTAACTATTCAAGCATTTGGGTGCAATCTATTTGACAACACAGACTTAACATGAAATATAATTTTTAGTTTTCAAACAAGGTAATTTACTAGTTACATTATGTAATGATCTAAAAATAAAATGTTGCAAATAAAAATTTGGAATGAAGCAATGCATTAAATGGACTAATTTAAGCTAGATTTAGTGAAATGCATGTAAAAAAAACTCATCCAATTGATACAGATAGGTAATAGCAGGAAACAAAAGCTTAAAAATAGGGTTTTCAGTGCTGTAAAAGGCAGTCTCAAGGGTGTATTGTGACTTATTTTCCCAAGGTTGTGAACGAGACCCAGTAGGAATTTTTTTCAAAATTTTTAGATTTTTTATTGATTTTTTATATTTTTTTGTGTTGTATGATGCAGACCTAAGACACCAATGCAAAATTTCAAAAAAAAATAATGAATTGAGATGCAAAAATGCAACCTATATGCACTTTTACTAATGCAAAATTTGAAACCCTAGAATGCAACTTAACTAATGCAAAATGCAATGCAATGTTAATGCAAACTAATTCTAGGATAATGATGGACTCCAAAATTAGAAAATATGATATTCTAAGGTCATGTTCACAAAAATGTGGACAATTGAAATGGAGTGCTCAACTTCCTTTATCCACACTAAAAAGGGAATGAAGGAATTGGAATCCGATTTCACAAAGTTCACAATCAAGAAAAAATCCTTAAGATTCCAATGCATGAGAGATTGAAATTTGTCAAATGGTATTGTTCTTAAGGTAGGAAATTGATAAAAGAGATTGAATATTAATCTTAAATTAAGAAAATACAAAGTGTTTTAAAACATAATGTGATATGCAAACATATGTTAAATGACCTAGAAATGCAAACAAAACTAAACAAAAAGCTATGAAACAAAAAGTGTGCACTTGGAAATGTGTTGAAGACTGGAAATAGCTCTGAGATTTTGGAAATGTTGATTTTTAAGCCTAGTGGGACTCATTCACCATTCTGGGGAATTAGTACCAGTTTTGGGAAACTACACCAGAGCTTGTTTCAGCTAAATGGGTATCTGAATTTGCAAAAATCTCTAAAAAATGGGTACAATGGGACTCATATGCCACTACTGGGTGATGAGTCCCATTTTGTTGAAAAGTGTCCTAGGGGTAGAATCTCAAACTAAAACTTTGCAAGCCTCTAAAGAAAGATGAAATAAGCACTTTCCCACTAATTTCAAGTAGATTGGATCGATATTTTTCCCTAGATTTGAGTTTTTATGAGTATTGAAAACTTTTCATGACAACATTTGTAACTTTATCATTTTTGGAATTTTTCTTCAATCTGTAGACTGCAATCACACATTAAAGAGGGGAAAACTTGTTGATTGTTAGGGCATGGAGGGATTTCCTTGGTCAAAATCCTTTTAGGTAATTAAACCAAAATAATGAAAAAATATAATGAAGCATGAAATATGAAACAATGCAATTAGAAACTTTCATGATGATGGATCTTGAATTTTTGTAGCAATGGATGAAGAATTTGCCCTTGAATGTCTTTGAATGCTATCTTGATAACCTAACCCTAGCTTGCTCAACTTGAGATGGATAATGAATGATGAATGAATAATGAATTAGGGTTTAAAAGCTTGTTTATATAGGGAATCCACCTAAAATGCTCGTTAATTTGATACCCAAGGCCGACATTAGAGAAAATTAAGCTTAAAAGCTAATTTTTATTGCTCAAACCTTGAAAATGGCCCAAATGGAACTCATTCACCAAGTTGGGTGGCTTGGTCCCACCTAGTGGTGAATGGGTCCCACAAAGGCTATTTTTCTAGTTGGGATATCGAGGAATGAAGAAATTAAGCTTTTATGTTGATATATAGTTAGGTTTTTTTTATCAAATTAATCCTCAAGATACACAATATGGGGTCATAGGGGCCTATTAATTATGATATAAGGGGTGATTAGGGTTATGGACACAATTTTCAATGTGAAAGTGTGATTAAATACATTTTACAACATTAAAATGAGGTATACTTAGCCTAAAAGGGAACAACATCCAATGTGAATGTGTAAAACACATTACGACACTAGATTAAAACTATGTTTAATTTACAAGCCTTCTAGATTAATGTGAAAATATAATTAAATACATTTTGAAACATTGAATTAGGGAAAAGTCAAGTTAATTTAGCTTAAAATAGGCCCAAGACCTAATGTGGATGTGTAAAATGCATCACAACACTACATCAAGGTGATATTAAGTCCAGTTTATCATTAATTATTCCCAAATCAAGCAAGGAAAAAGGGATACTTTTTCAATGTCCATATACATAATCATAGTCACAAGGTTCATGGTAAGTGACCTTGATAGTGTTCTTGATTGTGCTAGACTTCATAGGAGACAATGACCTTGTTAATAGTCAATGACAGGGATATAAAATAAAGAAGTCAAGTCATATCTTTACTACCAATGAAGTAATATCTTAAGTGGATAGGGTTTGCAAGGATTGGATTTGAAAGTAAAGGTAATTTATGATAGTTTGATGCAAATTTTTAGTTCATGATTTAAGATTATGGGCATTTTTCATCAGTTGCATCTATTGAGTTGAAGGAAGAGCTTGCTGAGATAATTAATGCAAAACCAACTTCTTATCCAAAGGATTTTCTTGAAGCCAATAAGTTTTTTTTTAAATAGAGGTTTTGAAATAGATTTTATCCTTAATAGTTCAAGAGACATTCATAGCTATCATGAAGATAAAGGGAACATAGGAATGATAGTGAAGTTTCTATACCCATGCTAAGATCAAGATTTCCTACTCTATTCTTGGGATAGATGAGAGAGTGACTATTACTCTCAGTGCACCAAAGGATGATTCCAATGAGAAAAATAATGACAAATTTGAAGAGTGAACTCAATGAAATCAAATGGTGTCAATACAAACGTTTAAGGAGGTACAAAATTGAAATACTTAATCAAAGATCCTAAAATGATATCACTCAACAATAGTGACAGTGCTACGGACCTATGCATCGTATATTGCATTAGAAGGACCTGCATAATGACCCCTTCTTCAAGTGCCATGATAGTAGACAACAAGTTTTATGATATTGGATATTGGTAGGGCCATTATGTTATATTGTATGAAGAAAGAATCTATATGATAGCTAGTTGTTGCCGGTTCTAATAAAGAGGATCAAGGATATAAGCAGTGAGATATTACAAATGACTTCTTGGTTCTTTGCACTACAAATACTCTTACCCAAAGTATCAATTTTCCTGTACATATGGTGAGGTGTCATGCATTCGATTGTGGTAGGCCATTATGTCATATTGTATGAAGAAAGAATCTATATGATGGCTAGTTGTTGCCAATTCTAATAAAGAGGATCAAGGATATAACTAGTGAGATATTGCACATGACTTCTTCATTCTTTGCACTACAAATACTCTTACCCATGGTATCAATTTTCCTGCACATATGGTGAGGTGTCATCCATAAATGGAAGTGTCATACAATAAGATATGACGGTCACCTAGAGATACTAAAGTATAAGGTGGCATGTGAAGTTTCAAGAGTAGTCATAACATTATTGAGGTAACATTCATGAGTTAAGACAGTGAGCTTGGAAGCCATAGGCCAGTTACCATGATAGCATAAGTGTGTGGACAAGGTGATCAAAATTCAGGTATAATGATTGAAGGTGATGTTAATGTAAGGCTTGATTAACATTGACAGTCTTTAAGAAAATAGCAAAGGAAAGAAGGAATAATGGAAACCATAAATCCATGTTTTAGGAGTATAAACAAGAATGTATTGCATCATGCTCCTTGCCTAGTTGGTATTCTTGTTGATGAATGTATTCTAGGTTCATTATCTTTGCCACCTAGTGACATTGATGATAGGGGTTGTTGTGTTATTATTTGGAGGAGTAGATGGTAGAGAAGCTCTTTTTCTTAGTTATCTAATGGAAGAATACCTTGGTGTCAAGCTCATTGTGATTGACTTTCTACATAACCCATTTCTTTCATGTAAGAGCTAGCATTGTTGTCCAAAGAAATGCAAGTTAGAATTATCTCAATAAAGTTCCATGATAAATTTATGCATGACAGAGGAGAATATATTCCATATAAGTCCATGATAACCCTTAACAAAGGCCTCCATATATGCATAAATGAAAGTGCTCCAAGGAAATGAAGGCACAACAGTCAAGCTCCGTGAAAGGAGCAACAAAGGAGTACTAGAGTAGATTATTGACCTCTGCAAATGCACTCAAGTTATGCAAAGAAAGGTGTATTCAGTAAGTGGTAAATGTGTTGAATGAGGACTTTGATCATTTGTTGTAGCTAGACAAGAAATACCTAAAAATAATGAAGAAAATGTTGAAAATCCATGTCAATTTGTTGGTTTGTTGTCATTTCTTCTAGCCTCTATCAATAGTAGATCCTGATTTGTGGGACATCATGGAAAAGGAGAAAACAAAGGACAATGTATGTTTAGTCTTGTGCTCAAGAGGACAAAGTAGAAAGATTAAAGGATGATTTCAATCTTAGCGTGAAAGGATAGTGGATCATGCTCTACAATTTAGATTGACATAGATAGTGAATTGGGGACATTCCAAAGAACACTACATAAAGACATTCTCAAAATCTACATAGTTCATGAAAACTAGATGCAACCCTTCAAGCATGGTAACCTATGCGAAAAAGGGAAAATGATTAAGAGATGGAGTTAGCACATTGATTATGGAAAAAGATTGTAGACCATGGGGAAATGATAGATTGATATAGGACTGATTGTGAACATACAAAAGGATATTAGCTTCCAAACTGGAAGTTGACATTAGCTAGAGGTCCAATTAGAGAATCATTATATCAATGGTGTTACAAATAATTTATTTCCATGTAAATATCTTATAGACAGATGTACCATACCAGGATACATCTGTTGAATTCCTTCATAGAGAAAGTTTTGGAAACATTCAGATGTAGTGGAACTATAATGTGTTCCTAGCACTATTGAGTCTAAAGGAGTATGCATTTTTGAACTGTTGTTTCTTGAGGAATGTCATTCCCAATTACACAATACTTAGGAGGAGCTTTGTGAAACTAATTCTTAGGATGCAAACATAGCGGTTCCTATAAAAAGTGTTTAACATATGAGTAAGAGGTTGGCCCTAAAAGTAGATAACATATTTATATGGGAAGGTTTTTAGATTAAAGCAAGGATCAAGATATTGGAAGGTGGGGTCAATGAAGAAACATAAATCATGCAACACTAAAAAAGTAACAATAGTAGCTAATTGAAATATGGAAACAATAGAGTTAACAGGGTAGTATACCATTTTCAAAGACAATTACTAGCATATATAAAGAGGTAAATACCTATGATAGTCCTATGTAGATAGGTCAATTCACAAGATAGGTCATTCCAAGATCATGGTTGTTATGCCACAACAAGATATGAAGATAAAGAGGTAAGTGATCAACTCTTTGAAGGGTAGTTCAATGGTAAGAGAAACAGTGAAATGAAAGTTAGCATAATCATAGGATGGAGTATGATGAAAGGGATCAGACAGTTCAAGGCCATCAGAAGAAAGAGTGACAAAGGTTAGGAAAAAAGCTTTAAGACATCAAACAAGTGTCAAATCTAATACTTGAGGATCTCAAATCCACTATTAGAACATTTGAATGTTTCAGACCTTTTACAACATGCTTTATTAGCAAGTTTGAAGAAGTCTCCAACAATTGGAGTGAAATAAACATCCATAACCTATTTCTATGCATTTAGGAGTAGTTGAGCATATAGGGAAATTTGTTGAGTTGTGTGAACAAATGGAGGGAATGTAGGAGATAGTTTTGACCAAGGTTTAAGCTTTCCCATACATCTAGGAGCTATTCCACCAAGGTTTAAATTCCTAGGTGAAAATAATGTACAGAAAATATGTGACAAGACGCTAGTTTGCATCATCTTCAAATTCCTCACGGTTTAACCGCTATAGGTGCTCAAATGTGAAGATTTAGTTAAAAAAAAAATTAGTGTCCAGTTTGGCCAAAAATTGTAAACCACTATTGTGGCATCACCCTGTAGCATAGGAAATTTTACTCCCTTGTAGGTTATAGTACAATTTCATGCTTTGTTTGGACCTATTTTAGTGACCTCACAGTTATGAATTTCAACCATTTCTCAATAGGCCCTAATTCCATTTGTTATGAATCTCAAATCCTATTTTTAAAATTTTTCGACATTGAAACAAGCATTGAACAATACAACCTATCATTACATTTCCCCAAAAAATGTATGTCCTAGAAGTTTAGGCCAAGACCCATTTTCCCATGGGTGCATGGGTCCCCTTACTTAGCCACGACCTAAATTTTAGTAGCTTCTTGGTAGTATTTTAACATTCAAAATTCAAATTGTAATAGTTGGCTATCGAGATCTAATCTTTGAGAAATAAGAGAAATGGCTATAAAAGCCTAGTCTTTTCATCAATACAAAACTAGAATATAAGGAGTATTCAGGAAAGAAAAATTTAGAGTCTTGGAGTAGCATTACTCAAGATATTGCAAGTCTTCAAGTCCATTTGTAGATTTGATCAAGAATTTTCACATGATTGAAGGTTGACGGCTATAGAAGAACATGATGGTTGGTCACTTCCCTCTACCTAATGACTTATTTCCTAGTATTCTCATCTTCAAGCCTCATTGCAATAGAAACCTCCAATAAGGTATCATTGTGTTCTAGGTTTATTTGGGGTGTTTTGAATTCTCCCTAAGTGGATCTTATCATTGTCATATAAGAGTCATACTCTAATGCACTTGAGTAGGGTTTCTTTACATCTTAGCTTATAACAACCTTAGGTGCACATAAGGTTGTATCTAACACACTTTTATCAAATATTTTTCATTTTATCAAGGTTTAATTACCAAATTTTGGGTTTGAATAAGGAAAAACCCCATACAAAAAAACAAACAATTTCTTTTGTATATTTATTGTAGGTTTAGATCTGAAGACAAAGATTTGTAGGTACAATAACGAAGTGCAGAAAAAAGAAAACTACATCATATTTTGAAGATATGGAAAGGATCATGAGGATCCATCCACCTATGGGAAAACCAATCCCTCTACACATGCCAAAATTAACTTTTGGTGACAGATACATGCCCTCTAATATCTCCCAAATCTTCCTACAAAGTGTTGTTACAGTCTAATTATCTTTGAAAACTTGTGTTTTACATATTAGGTCATATAGTTCAACTAGTCTCATTAGTTTAATCATTTTAAATCTTTCTTAATCATCCTAAGACCCTAAAGAATCCACCAACCCAAGTCAGATTGAGGTTGAAAGTCAATCTCTTTACCTTGTTGGTTTGCATTCTAATAAAATTTTAGGAAGAGGCCCCTTGAATCCTAGGTTCTTTGCATTAATGACTTAGAATCTCATTTTCCCACCTTTTTAGTAGGACAACCAAATACTCAAATATGAGCCACTGAAAGCTTATGACCATTCCAAGATTCCTTTAGAGTGATGTTCTACACCATTTTTGTGGGATTTTGATTCAAACTATATATTGTTGTTGCAACTACTTCTCCCCAATAACAATTTGAAAGATTCTTGGACTGTATTTGGATAGAATACTTGCTTTATTTCTCTATCATAGCCTTAAAGTGCTTGAAGCATTCAAATTCCTTAGATTTTTTCTTAAGAAAACAAACCCATGTGTAGTGAGAGAAATCATCAATAAAAGTCAAAAAGTAAAGATTCTTAGCCATTGATTCCTCTTGCATGTGACCATAAATACCTACATGCGCAAGCTCTAGAAGATATTGTCCCCTCCATGATTTGTTCACTGGAAAACTATCTCGATGTTGCCTTCCAAGCACACACCCTGAAAAAACTTCTTTTTCTTGAAATGTAGGAAATCCTCTCACCATGTTCTTATGAAGGAAACTTAATCCTTGAAAATTATCAAGTCTCAGACCCTAATGTAGATTGCTTTTGGTTTTGTGTGGATTTGTTATATGATTTGATGTGCGTGGTAGAGTAATAATGAATATTATGGTGTTTTGGTGTGGAGATAAATGAAAGTGTTTACTTAAATTATGAAAAGTTGAATAGTATTGAATGTGTTTTACTTCGAAGATGAAGCAAAATAGAATAGAAATATTTGAATTAATGTATTCTATTTTTTAGATTTATATCTTTATGGGATACTAATTTAGTTATTGTTGTGTACTTGATTGCACTTGAGTTGTATGAGGTTGAAGACCAAGGGTGTGATTAAGGAGAGGAGGTTAGCTTCTTGATAGCACAAAGCTAGATGTTCTCTTGATCACACATGGGCACTTAGATTCATGTAGCTTGCACTTAGGAATGATAATTTTGCATTGATTGTTTTTGATTGTTCATAAAATAAATAATGATTATTCGAATTAAAAAAATAGTGAAATGTAAGCATAATAAAGTAAAAGGAATTAATTTTAATTATAATTTAACTTTAGTTTTAAATGATTGTCATGATATAAATCTAGGTAATTATCCTATTTTTCTTTTAACTTGTGTTAATGCTTGTGATAATAAAATTAGATAATAATTAAATTACTAGATAAATATTTTCTTTGTATTTAGTCTTCGGTAAGTATTTTTGAAAGGTTTTTCTGTGTGCAATGATAATTGATGATTATTTCTACATATTTCTTATTTGTGAATAAGAAAGAAATGTAAAATAAAACTTATATTTTTAATTAAAATTCCAAAATCTTTTCAAGATTAGGGTTGGAAATGGAAAAAGGAAAAAATTATTAAAAGGGAAAAGAGTTTCCAAGAAGAACAATGGTTCTTGAAAATCTTCTTGAAAATATGCTTTGGAAATTAGTTTCAATGGTTGCCAAGGAAATGTTGGTTTTATAAAAAAATAAGTTTCAGAATGATTTTTAGGAAATAGTGGAAAGAAAAGAGTTAGTAAAGTAACAAGAAAGTAGGGAAGAAGAAGAAGCTTTCCAGAAAATAAGTTCCAGAAGAGGCAACAAGAATAATTGACTAGAGAGCTACTACAGCTGGAAGAAAAATATCTAGGTTTTCAATTTTCTCTTTCCATGAATTTTGTTTAAAATATAATAGTACTGCTAAAGAATTTGAATACCGAGTGTTTGAAGTTGTTTGCAAAACTATGAAATTTGGGAAAATTGTCCATTCTTTTGTATGAATTTGAAAGAAATTGTACAATTTCTCCATTATCAAACTGTGGCTTCTCTCCTTAGCATACTGTGGTTCTTAATTTTGTTTCTGATTCTTAAATTTTTATACTAAAATGCTGAATATATACACACACACACACATTTTCTATGTGCATATATATATATACACAATTTTTAAAGCTTCTGATTGTAACAGTAATCTATGTGAAATTCGTTGGAGATTATGTATTTTTATGCAAGAATTAGTAAATTCAGGATAAACCCCTACCCTGTCCCATGGAGGAAGGGTTTGCACTATGGAGGGACAACGCCCTCCACAAGCCTTAGCCTATTTAGGAGGCATTGCCCCCTCATAGACAACACCTTCCCCTTGGGGAGAGACATCAGCCTTCAAGGCACATAAACTGAGTTTTGTATTTTTCTTTCTTTAAAAATTAGCATTGAGAATTCTTTTCTGGAGATAGCAATGTTAGAGATAAACAAATAAATATATATAAATATATATATGTAGACACGTAAAATATATCGATTGACATTGTGCATCTAATCCCACCTACTGACATCGTTTCATCCCGAATCATCCCTCGGTCTAACCATTTAATCAAATCTGCTTATCTGATTAAATTCATCTATATTCCTCCCTTAATTAAATAAACCATTCATTTAATTAAGCCTCTCTCTTTTTTTAATTAAATCAATCAACCTGGTCTAATTCTCCCTATTTAATTAAATAATTAATTTTATTTGATTAAATCTCTAAAGTCTATCTATTAAATTAAAGAAATTAAAACCTTATTTGATTTAATCTAACATCATCTCTTTTAATTAAATAAATCAAAATCTTTATTTAATTAATCCTTTGTCATTATTCCTCTCTTATTTGATTTAAATAAATCTGTAAATTTGAGTCAAATAGGTCACATCATCAAATTTCCTATTAAATTAATTAACCCTTGATTAATCTAATCTCTCATCATGTCCCATCCTCTCGATTTTGCAAGTTGCACATGAAAATAGATTTAATTCATTTATTAAATCTCTATTTTCTTCACAAGGCATTTTTTTGGAATATCCTTCAAGTTTGAATTCAAAAATTCCAAGTGGACATGTACATCCAACAAGGCAATAACTTCATCTTACATGTCCTTTGTCTTGAGCCATGTGGCATTTATTGCATTTTCTCTTCCCTCTTGCAAGTCATTTCAACAAATTTGAAATTCAAAAATATGCATTTATTGGCACAATCCTCAAAACTTGCACATCCTCCATCCACTCAAAGATTGACAAGTGGCATCTTTCCATTGGATGAATGTTAGTCCCACATTGTTCAAATTTGGACATTCATCCTTCAATCTCATCTATAAATAAAGAGTTGATATCCTTATTTTATAAACCACAAATTATGCAAAGTTATTATGCTAAAATATTTAACCATTTCCATCAAATATTATTGAATCATAGCTAGGTTATGCAGGTTTTTAGCTAGGAAGCATTCATCCTTCATCAACAAAGTGGATCACTCATCAACATATCTTCAACATATCAATCTTGGATCATAGGAATTTGGAAAGGGTCAATTTTCACATCAAATTGGCACCAATTCCCCCATGGGATCATGAGTTTGCAAATTTAAATTAGGATTCAATCTATTTTGTTGTTTACATTGTCTTCTTCATTGTTTATTTTCCTAATGTGAGTTTTGCAAATGGATTTCATGGGGAATCCTTGTTCTTTCTTGCAATCTCTAACTTAATGTGTTTACTCTCATTGTTTTGCAGGTATTTGGATTAGGGTTCGCACTATATATATACATAAATACCTTTGTTTTCTTCAGAAAACATTAACCACTGCCATTGGTATTATACAGAGAACACAACATTGTGTATAAGCTCATAATATAATTATTTGTAAATCTATTATGTATTTATATATATATATATATACATATATACATATACAAAACTGAGTGATAAGCTTACATATAAAACTAAAACTTAGAGAGAGATGCAAAATAAATGCTTATAAATAACTCTATGTACAGTGGGAGACATGCATTCATTTACAAATAAAGTTATCTACATTGTTTTTCTTTTCAAAAAAAAAATATATTCTTGAATAATGGTGCACTGTATGAATTGTAAACCTTAGTGAAATATATACCATAAAATGTTGTAGATGAACATTTTTAGTTAGCAAACATATTTTACTAAAAATGCTTTTATAAATTAGTGAACTCTCTGAATGTAAATGAAACACCAAAAGTTGTATATAAAAATATTATTACACCTCAATTAAATGATAGCATTGTTATTATCACCACTAGGAGAGTGATTAGTCGCCAATCTAGATTTAGTGACTCTTTGAAGAAATGTGTTTGAAATTGCTTTCTTATTTTTAAAATTTAACTAATTGTTCTTTTCTTGGAAATGTAGATACATTCCTATTAAATAGGAAAGTAGTTTGTAAGCTAGAATTTTACCCCAAAGTTATAAGGACAATTAGAGTAGCTTTCTTTTCCCAAACTTATATAAATTATTTAAATAGAAATGAGAACTTACGAGTTTATAGATATACTCTTTCCAAAGACCAAATTTAGATTGTTGTGAAAACATAGAAAGTGACTTGGAAAAACCAACTGTAAGATCAACTTTTTGCTTAAGTTAGTGTGCTAATGTAAAGTTATTTGTGAATCTTGTGTGTAGTTCATACTTATTCGAATTCCTTCAATGTTGAAATGTCTAAAATTGAATGAAAACTATAGAAGGTAAATGTATTATTTATTGTTCTTTTGGGAAACTTTCAGGACAAGATGTCGAAGGTGGACCCGCAGAGATGGTAGTTTAACCTTTTCTAAAACTATCAATTATTTATTTATCCTTGGCCAAGCACATGCACCATTGAAATAGATGGAATTGAAATCCTAGAAATAAATGTATATAGGTCTCTACCACCTCCTGTTTGCAAGAAATATGTGATTCTCATGTTAGGAATGCATATAGGCATCAAGCTTGCATCAATAGTTCCCTCCTGATTTGTTGTTTTAGGTTGCTAGGTACCTCATGTAGGGCCAATGTTTTTCTTCAAGTTAGGAAGGAACTCGGGGAAGTCTTGTACTTCGTGGTTGGGAAAAAAAGGCACCTTAATCACTCTTGGCCCCAGCTTGCAAGAAGACTAGTGGTGTCACAGCGGTTGAGGTTCAGAGGTTCACATGCTATAAATGTATTCATGTATTATTTTTGAAAGGCTTGTAAAACCCACTTGTAAATGTAACTCTATTTGGCATTCAATATTGTAACATTGAAATAGATGTATTATTTGAAAGTTAATGAATGAATGTATGTAAACTCAATGATATGAAAATGGCCTTTAAATATGTATCAATGCAAGATCTTTGTTGATGATGCAATTTAATTCTTTTGCATACATGAACTAAAATTTACCACTAAATTTTACTTTTGAGCACTTATGGGATGATCTTGATCTATGCATCCATTACTTTTATTATACTTGAAATGTAATGAGTTATAGAAAATTTTGTGGTTAAGTGATCATCATCTCTTGAGCATTACATTTTGGTATCAGAGCTCAGCAAGGTTCAACTCTAGGACCTATTCCCAATTACACTTGATGTTATGTTTTGCCAGGGTAACCCTAATGGAGGGTAGATATTATCAACAGGAAAGGGGAGGAGGATCCTATGGTGATCCCAAAGATAAGTTGGATAAGATTTTGGCCATTTAAACTAGGAAAGAGGCTAGGATCCATAACCTTGAGTAGGCAAGACAAACTGGGCCAAGAAGGTCCAATCCTGGTGAAAGTAAAAACATCAAAAATGAAAAAAATGGAGAAAACCCTAAAACTGAAAAGAATCAAAATAAGCTAATGAAGGTAGCTGAAAATTTGGGTAAGGACGTCAAGAAGGTTGTGCCACCCAAGTTTGATGGTAAATCCTTTGGTGATGGGGTAGAAGCATGGATTATTGAAATGGAAAGGTACTTTTCCCTTTGAAACCTATATGAGGAAACTAAGGTGGAATGGGGATCCTACTAGCTCACAGATTAAGCTGCTACTTGGTGGGAGAATGAAAGGGCTGATAAACAATTTTTTCCTAGCAAGGTAACATGGGAGAATTTTTTGCAAAATTTCAGGAAGAGGTGGATTCCATAGTCTTATTTTGATAAGAAAATGACATAATTTCAGGTGCTCATTCAAGGAGGAATGACGGTGATAGAATATTGGGAGAAATTCTCTCACTTGCTTAAGTACATACCTCAGTACCAGCATGATGAGAGGTTTCAAATTTGAATATTCATTCTAGGGCTTAGACCTCAAATTGGAAATTATATGGATATGCATAGACCATCTACCATGGATAAAGCCTTTGAATTGGTACTTCTGCAGGAACATAAAATGTAGCAGGTTGCAAACTACAAGAAAAGCAGGGAAGCCAAGTATGGCAATAATAAGTTCCAAGGAAATTTTCAAGGTAACAGTAACCAGGGAAATCAGAGCAATCGAGGTAACCAAGGAAATAATAACAGGTAGATCATAAATTTAAAAAGAGGTGGTAGTCCTCAGAACTGTAATGATGGAAACTAGAAAAATAATAATTGAGCTAATTTAAATAAGAAGAATGATAATAATAGGAGGGATTTTCTGATAGGCCTAAAGCACCTCATGAGGTTTGTTACACTTGTGGTGGTGAGCATTATGCTTGTGTGTTCCCTTAGAGGGTTAACAGGAAGAACAACATGAATCAACATCATATCCATGTGGTGGTTGATAATTGCCAAGCAGATTATCAGGCCACTCCTATCCAACTTTCGGGTAAACTTTTTGGATTTCATATTGATTGATACTGGTGCCAATAATAGTTTTGTGGATCCTCATGTTGTATCTAGATTATTAGTTAGACAGGGCTATATGGAAATTTCATGGAAAGTTTAGTATGGGAACGAGGTAGAGAGGAAGGTAAAGCAATGCCTGTTTTGTAGTGAACTTGAACTCCCTAGTCTCAAAATGCAAGTTAATTTGTATGTACTACCATAGGGATCTTATGATGTGATTTTAGGGATAAATTGGCTCTCTGAACATACAACCCTTTTGGATTGTGAAGAGAAATCAATAAGGTGTGTTGATAATCAAGGAAACCATGTGGAGATTTGTGGTGTAAAGAGGTCTCTAGAACTTAGGCAAGTCTCTGCCATGGATTTAAAGAAGGCAAGCCAAAAGGGATGCACTATTTATGCCATAAAGGTCAAGGACCTTGATGAGATAGAATCATTAGTTAATGAACATCCCATTCTAAAAGAATTTGAGGATGTTTTTTTTGAAGAGCTAACTGAGCTACCACCCAAGCATGTATTTGATTTTTCTATTGATTTGCTACTGGGAGTGGAACTAGAGTCTAAAGCCCCATATAGGATGAACACGACAGAGTTATATGAGCTAAAATCCCAATTGGAGGAATTTTTGAAATAGGGTTTCACTAGACCAAGTGTGTCGCCCTAGGGAGCTCTTGTTATATTTGTAAAAAAGAAGGATGGGACCTTGAGGTTATGCATTGATTATAGGATGCTTAACAAGGTTACTATCAAGAACAAATACATGCTTCCCCATATTGATGATTTGTTTGACCAGTTAAAAGATGCCAGGGTATTCTCAAAAATAGATCTAAGATCGGGGTACCATTAGTTGAGAATAAAGGATGAATATATTCACAAGACTACATTCAGGACAAGGTATGAGCACTATGAATTCACATTGCTACCATTTGGGCTAACCAATGCCCTTGCAGCCTTCATGAATTTGATGAACAATGTCTTTCAGGACTACGTAGATAACTTTTTTTCTAATCTTCCTTGATGATATCTTGATATATTCTAAGTCAGAGGAAGAGCATGAGAAGCATTTGAGGATAGTATTGCAGCGATTGAGAGAACATAAGTTATATGGGAAAATGTCCAAATGTACCTTTTTCTGATCTAAGGTGTACTACTTGGGACATGTTATTTTAGTAGAAGGGACAATCGTGGACCCAGATAGGATTAAGGCAATCTTAGATTCGAAATCTTAGATTATGGGACTTGCAGGTTATTACAGGAGATTTGTGAGAGCATTCTCATCAATAGCAGCGCCCATTATCACACTCCAGAAGAAGGGAAAGAAATTTGAATTGAGTGATAGATGTAAAAAATATTTTCAGTTGCTAAAATAGAAACTCACTTTTGTACCTATTTTAGTTGTGCTTGATTTGAATGGTAATTTTACAGTGATTACTGATGCATCAGGAGAATGGGTAGGAGTAGTTCTCATGTAGGATCAACAAGTGGTGGCATATGAATAAAGAAAGTTGAAACAACATGAGTTAAATTATGCACACCATGATTTAGAGTTGGCAAACATAGTTCATGCCCTTTAGATGTGGAGACACTATCTCTTGGGAAAGCCCTTTGAATTCAAAATAGATCATGTTGGGTTACAATACATCTTTACTCAGCCCAACCTAAATGCTCGTTAGAGGTGATGGTTAGAATTTTTGAGTGAATATGACTTTGGAATTAAGTACATTAAAGGGAAAGAAAATAGAGCAGTAGATTCCTTGAGTAGGAGAAGACATCTTGCAGCCATAGTTACCATAAAATCAAATTTCAGGGAGCAGGTAGTTCAGGCTTTACTCATGGATGAGCAGCATGAAAGGGTAAAGCAAGCCCTATAGTAGGATCCTTTAGATCATAGATTTGTTTGGTATGTACTTGATTCCGATGGACTCTTGAGGTTCTAGGGTCGTATGTATATTCTTATCTCTGTAGGGTTGAGAGTGTTGGTACTAGAGAAATTCCATAATGCGCCTTATTCAGGGAACCCCAGTGTGACTAAAATGGTTGAGGGACTCAAGCCTCTATATTTCTGGCTAGGACTCAAAAGAAATGTTACTGCATTTATAGCCCAATGTTTGGAATTCCAGCAAGTTAAGGTTGAGCATGTGCATCCGACAGGACTTTTATATCCTCATAGGCTACTAGAATATAAGTGGCAGGTGATAACTATGGACTTTATTCAAGGATTGTTGATGTCTAGGAATCGACATGATACCATCCTAGTTGTGGTGGATAAATTGATGAAGGTAGCCGATTTCATTCCTAAGAACCTCAAGGATGGTTCGATGGTTTTGGCGAGGAAATTTGTATAGGAAATCTTCCAACTGCATGGAGTGCCAGAAATGATCATTTCAGATTGTGACACTCATATGACTTCCAGATTTTGGACTACTCTAAATTCTTCCCTTAGAACCAAATTAAATTTTAGTTCTACATATCATCCTCAGACTGATGGTTAGTCAGAGAGGGTGAACCAAATATTAGAGGATCTCCTCTGAATGTATTGTATGGAGCAATAACACAAATGGGAGGAGTGTTTTCCTTTCATGGAGTTTTCTTACAACAAATCCTACCATGCCTCTTTGGGTATGGGACCATTCAAGGCCCTGTATAGATGTAAACGTCGAACAGGCATCAGTAGGGATAGGGTAGAGGCTAAGATTGTGATTGGCCCTGAAATGTTGAGGGAAGTTGAAGGCAAGATGAAAATTATTAAAGAAAACCTAAAGAAAGCTTCAGATCGATAGAAGAGTCTTGCAGATAAGAACAAAACTTTTAGACAATTCTCTATAGGATACAAAGTCTTTTTGAGAGTTTAGTCACATAAGAGTTCAATCTCTTTCGGAGAAAAACTCTAAAATTTCTGCTAGGTTTGTTGGGCCTTTTGATGTCTTGGAGGTGATTAATCTGGTCGCTTACAAGCTTGCTTTGCCACCAAATCTATCCTGAATCCATAATTTTTTTCATGTCTCCGTGCTTAATCCCTATCATCTAGACGTTGCTCATATCCTTGACTGGCGTGTGTTGCAGGTGGAACCCATCAGGATACTGGAGGAGTGCAACATTAAGTTGTAGATTCAAGATATTATGTAGTATAGGGTCTAGTGGGACCAATATTCGGTGGATAATGCCACTTGGGAGAATGTCGAGGACATAGACAAAGATTTTCCTCACCTAAGATCTTAGCATGCTTTTCATTTCTTGCATATAGAGACTTATGATATACTGATGTTTCAATTTTTGTTGTGTGCATTTGTAATAAGATGTTGAGACAATGTCTCTTCCTAGTGGGGAAGGATGTCACATCTTAGACCCTGATGCAGGTTGCTTTTGGTTTTGTGTGGATTTGTTATATGATTTGATGTGTGTGGTAGAGTAATAATGAATATTATGGTTTTTTTTGTGGAGATAAATGAAAGTGTTTACTTAAATTATGGAAAGTTGAATAGTATTAAAATTTTTTTACTTTGAAGATGAAGAAAAATAGAATAGAAATATCTAAATTAATGTATTCTATTGTTTTAATTTACATCTTTATGGGATACCAATTCAGTTATTGTTGTGTGCTTGAGTGCACTTGAGTTGCAGGAGGTCGAAGACCAAGGCTGTGATTAAGGAGAGGAGGTTAGCTTCTTGACAAGACAAAGCAGGATGTTCTCTCAATCACACACAGGCACATAGATTCATGTAGATTACATTCCGGAATGATGATTTTGGCTTGATTGTTTTTTATTGTTCATAAAATAAATAATGATTATTCGAATTAAACAAATAGTGAAATGTAAGCATAATAAAGTAAAAGGAATTAATTTTAATTATAATTTAACTTTGGTTTTAAATGATTATCATGATATAAATCTAGGTAATTATCCTATTTTTTTTTAACTTTTGTTAATGCTTGTGATAATAAAATTAGATAATAATTAAATTACTAGATAAATATTTACTTTGTATTTAGTCTTGAGTAAGTATTTTTGAAAGGTTTTTTCATGTGCAATGGTAATTGAAGATTATTTCTACACATTTCTTATTTGTGAATAAAAAAGAAATGTAAAACAAAAATTATGTTTTTAATTAAAATTCCAAAATATTTTTCAAGATTAGGGTTGGAAATGGAAAAAGGAAAACATTATTAAAAGGGAAAATAGTTT
>VDFB02115891.1:0-14915 GCA_007258455.2 Sequoia sempervirens
AGGTATCCTTCCCTATCCCTTTTGTTTTTTTTTGGGATGTATCCTTCCCTCGTCAACAACACTTTCCTCATCATCATCGGAGGTATTCTTCCCTATCCTTTAGTGGTGTTTTGGGATGTATCCTTCCCTCATCAATACCACCCAGTGGGATGTATCCTTCCCTATCCTCGTGTTGTTTAGGGATCCTTCATTCCCTCATTGACAACACTCCATCCATCATCAACCCATTTTGGCTGAGTACTTGGTAGGGGCATGCCTTTTGAAATCCATCGTACTTCATCATCTCCATATCCTTACTCTTTTCCTTGCCCATCACCTTGCATCATCTTCCTCATCTCCCCTTGCATCACATCATCTATTTCAAGAGCACACACGTGTTCTCTTCAACCCGCATGTCCTCTCGAGGGGGCATCCTCAATCCCTATTCTTCATCTTCACCCCCATCGTCTTCCTTCCTAGTCATCCCTTTGATGACTGGGGCATATTTTCCAATCTAACCATCTTCTTCTAAGTTCTATATTTTAATATTCTTTGAAATGATGCTACTTCGTAACACCATCTCAAAGAGGGGCAAAATGTAGACATCTAAATTTGGACACTTAATTTATCCAAATTTATCACTTTTCATCTAAACATCCTCTTATCTGAGTTAATTAAAGTAATATTACTATTATTTAATTTAATATCTTTAATTACCTTCAAATACTAAGTTATTTAGTGTAGTGCGTATACCCTCCTTAATCCTCTTTTCATCAAATAAATTAAATAAATATTACATTTATTTAATTCCTCACATGTCATTTTCATCTAATCCTAATCCATTTTCTAATCTCTTCATTAAGGATGTGCACATGCCTAATCCTTGATTAGGATGTGTCACATCCTCCAACTTTTGCAAGTTGGCTTCTAATCCTCATTTATCTTCTAATTACTGATTAATTAAGCCTAATCATTTTCCAAGGAATTTTTAATTCCTTTTTATTCTTCCTAGATTCTCCTCTTTTATATGTGAATTTTTAATTCACATTCCATCCTTCCAAGGCTTCTAGAACCTTGGACTTGTCACAATCTCCACATGTGACCAACCTTGGACTTGTCACAATCTCCACATATGACCAAGTCCCACCTTTTTGGAGCCCACCTTTTATCCTTTAGATTTTCCTAAGAATGTGAATTTTTAATTCACATTTATATCCCCAACCACCTTTCCTTTTCCCATGTAGATTTTTGAGGAATTCCAAAATTCTCAAATGTCCCTTTCACTCCCACTTGGGAACAAGAAATCCCTTTTTGTGGAAATCTCCTCACTCCCCAAGGTGCATGTCCTTTTCCACCTCATGTACCTTCTTGACAACTCATCTCCATCTCATATCCCCTTGTCCACTTCACCCTCCACATGTCAAGATGTGAGGGCTTGTGGGTTCTCAACCCACCTTAGCCCTTCATCTTGGCCTTGTTGGAGCAATCTTGACCGTTGAATTCTCTAGAGAATTCAAATTCTCCTATAAATACCCCCTCCTCAAGGGCATTTACAACACTTTTGGATTTGAGCAACTACATGCTGCCCATTTGCTTTCCCAAACACTTTGCATTTCATAACTACATGCTGCCCATTTGAATCCTCAATCCTTTGCCATCATTTAGCCATCTTTGTTAATCATTTGCACATCTAATCTTGCATCTAGTCACTCAAGCAATCATCTAAGGAGCACACAATCCATTCCAAGCAAGGGCCAATCAAAGGATATCAACAACAAGGGAGGTAAAATTGTTTGTGTTTCATTTTATTTACATTCCTTTTCGTTGTATCACTCTTTTGGCTAATCTTGAGGTGTCCTTGGTATTTTGTCATTCATATTTCTAAGTTATTTTGCACATTTAGAGTAGGATAAATTCCAAGGTATCACTTATATCATAGTATCTTGGAAGTTTTGGGTAGTTGGTGGAATTTAGCCTCGTCTAAGGTTAAATTTCTCACCCAACATGTTAGTATAGTTAGCATTGCACCATAAAATGTTTAGAAAATTACCCTCTCACTTTCATAAAAATACATATTTTGATTTCTTTTTGTAACAGTTGATAGATCAATTTACCATATTAAAACCATCTTGAGGTGAAAAAATAACTATGATAGGATAATGAAGACAAATGATGTGTAACTTTAAGAACAAATGGGAGTTTCCCATGTGATCAAATAACGTGCATTATCCTACCAATGGATTTGTGTGTCTTATCTCTTTCAAGAGACTTAGTTGGATCAAAGTAGTCCAAAAGGTGTGATAGGAATGGTTTGTAGAATAAGACCTCATATAGGGTTAACCTATTGATCCTAGAGTTTTGGTGCATTTAGTTTTATTCCACAATACCTTGTTCATAAAATTTCCCTCTCACCTCCCTAATACTACATATTTATGATACTTTTGTAATATTTGATGGCTTGCTAATATAAGTGAACCATATCAAGTTAGAAAAATCTTGACAAGATGTTATAGAAAATTTTTAGGAACAATGATAGGAATAAATGGGAGGTTCCTATGTGCCTCAACTTGTTTACAAAATCCTACCAAATTTTAGATTTTTTTTTCTTAAGTATATTAAGAGACTTAGTTGGGTTGAAATTGCCTTGAAGGTATAGATACACATGTGGTGGAATGAGACCTTATATAGGGTTAGCCTATCAACCTTGACTTTCTAGCATTGTTAGTTTCATGGGCCATGATGCTTTGTTGAAAAAATTTCCCTCTCACATCCCTACCACTACAAATTTTTGGCACTTCTTACAACATTTTGTAGCTTCATACCATAGGAAACTCATCTCAACTTAGCAAAAAACTATTATAGGATATTATAGATGACTTGTATGTTTAACTATAGATATACATGTGAGGTTCCTATGTACCTCTTTTGATGTGGAACATCCTGTCAAGGTTTCAAAATTTTCAACTTAGATATCTTGAGAGAATTAGTAGGATTGAAATAGCTTTAAAGGTTTGAGAGACCGTGTTAGTTGTAGGACAAGATCTCATCTAGGTTTAACTATGCCACCATGACATGTTATAATATGAGGTTCATGTCATGACACATCATTCATAAAATTTCTCTCACCCCCTATAGGTTTTCCCTTATAAAGGATCAAAGGAGATTAAATTAGAGAAGTCCTCTACTATGACGTAAAATAATTATCTATTAGAATTCAAATCCAACCATGAATGATTTTTTTAGCCTCCTCTATTTTCATACTTAAATTTTGAACAAAAAAAAATTTAAAACTTGTAAATGTATGTATCTATGAATTATTTATGGAAGTCATTAAATTTAGCATGAAAATGGAAAAGGTGTGAACAAATAAAATAATGAAAAGGAGAAGAAACTAAGGACATGATCATCTAATTTTTAATAGATATTTGAAAGTGGAGAGTACCCTATTACTAATCCTCTTATATAGAAACCCCTCTAACATAGTTATAAAAACTATACTTGACCTTTTTTGTTATGCAATCTCAAATTCATAGTATAACTTTGATATCTTTTGTATTCTTCCTTTTGTACATCAATCAATTCCAAGCATTCATCACTTCTTCACCTTGTAATGAATAGGAAGACTTAGAATAGGACTAATTGATAATCACAAATCATGATTCTTACATATTCTTGTCAACTCTCTATTCCTCCTAATTTTAGAGTTCCATAGGAACGTCAAAAGGGAAGAATTCACCAAAATCCTACTTGGGTTGTATTAGGTGTGAGATTTTTTCTTATTATTTTTCAAGGATGATTCTTTTATGAAGTGCTTAAATAGTTATAAATTTACTAAACTTTGTTCTTTTCCCTTTTCAATAGTGATTTCGAATAATATTTTTGTTAAGGCATGAGAGAGTGAGTCACCTATAGATATTTAGGATTGTAGCATCGTAAATTGTCACCCTTGACAATTTCACTCTATGTTTTACCCCCCTTAATTTATTGGACCTAATTAAGTTCCTAATTTCCTAAATTATGCATTCTATGGCCAAATTTAAAATAATTTCTGACAATTTTCAAGCATAAAACAAATGCTCTCATTTAATACATTTTCCCCGACACTTAAAACTTTACAAAATAGGGCTAGGACACTGGTGTCTAGGGCACCTATGTCCCCTATTTTGGATCCAAATTCAAATATGTCGGTTGTGGCACTTTACTATTTGAAATTTGAATATCTAAAGTTGGCCATCAGGATCTATTTTTTGGGAAATTAAAATAATAGTGTATAAATACCTAGTTATTGCATCATTTCAAATCATCTAGAGAACATTGAGGAGTGTCGAACCCCAATCCAAATACTTGCAAAACATAATAAACAAACACATTAGGAGATCAAATGCAAGTAAGAACAAGGATTCCCCATGAATTCATTAGCAAAGCTTAAAATAGGAAATAAAGCAAGAATGAAATGAAAGAACAAGAAAGTAAGCTAAATCCTATTGAAGACAATGCAAACTCTTGATCCCATGGGGGAATTGGTGCCAATTTGATGTGAAAATTGGCCCTTTCCCAACTCCAATGCTAGCTTTGATGATGTGATGAGTATTGTGATCCACTTTTATGAAGAATGATGAGTGCTTCAAGATAAAAATTTGCATAACCTAGCTACAAATTCAAAAATATGGATGAAGATTGCTAAATATTTGAGCATAGTAAGTTTACTCAAATTGTGGATGATGAAATGAGGATATTAGCCTCTTATTTATAAAATGAAAAGATGGAAGAATGTCCAAAATGGAGCAATGTGGGACTAAGAATTAGCCAATGACAAAGTGCCACTTGTCAATGGGTGAATGGATGGAGGATGTGCAAGTTTTGAAGAATGTGTCAATAAATGCATATATTTGAATTTTGAATTTGTTGAAATGACATGCAAGAGGGAAAGAAGGTGCATTGAATGCCACTTGGCTCAAGGAAAAAGGACTTTGTAAGAGGAGTAAATGCCTTGTTGGAAGGACAAAGTCCACTTGGATTTTGAATTCAAACTTGAGGAATATTCCTTAAAAGATGCCTTGTTGAAGAAAAATAGAGATTTAATAATCAAATAACTCTATTTTAATGTGCAAGTGGTAAAAGATGGAGGATGGGACATGAGAAGAGATTAAATTAATCAAGTTTAATTAATTTAATGAAGGGATTAAATGATGTGACTTATTTGACTTAAATTTGTGGATTTATTTAAATCAAAAATGAGAAGAATGTGAAAAGGATTAATTAAATAAGATTTTGATTTATTTAATTAAAAGAGATGATGTTAGATTAAACTAAATAAGGTTTTAATTTATTTAATTTAATAGATAGACTTTAGAGATTTAATCAAATAAAATTAATTATTTAATTAAATAGGATAATTAGATTAGAATGGTTAATTTAATTATCAAGAAATGATGACTTAATTAGATAACTGATTTATTTAATTAAGAGAGGAATATTGATGAATTTAATTATATAAAGGTATTTGATTAAATGGTTAGACTGAAGGATGATTCAGGATGAAACGATGTTAGTGGTCAGGATCAGATGTCCAATGTCAATCAATACATTTTATGTGTCTACAAGGAGAACTTATGATAAAGAAATCATCAAGAGCATTATTCAACAAGTAAAGAGCAGCCATTAAAGGATTTATTGCAGCAATTCAAGATCCAACATCATGTCAAAGTGTATGTGATTTCATGTGTTCATATTGTTTTGTGAAGGCTAACATTGTTGTAGGTCTCCAAGCATTCAAGCAAATATATCAAGCAAGATCCAAGATCCTTGAAGTGATGTGTGTGACTTCAGTCCTTCAAGGAAGTCATTGAAGGGTGGTGAGTTGTAACAGTTGGTTCATTCATCATTTCCTTTGTTTCCTTTATCATTTTATCATTGATATTGCCATTATGGAAGTGGAAACACTAACACGGGGTTTGATTGAGGCAAGCCACTAAAATGGCACAAGATTTTCCCACTTTGTGAATGTGCAAGTTACAAGTTGAAGAGGATCAAAGGAAGTTTGAAGACACTTTGCTCATTGTTTCATTTGAAACCCTAGTCCTTGACAACCCACGAAAAGTCAATTACAAAAATATTCAGAAGTGGTCTGGATAGTTTGCAAGCAGGAAACAAAAGTACAAATCTGACATCAAAGGACTATGAAAACATATCCAAAAAAGCCCTACTAGGACAATGGCGCTCCCGACACCAACATCCTAATAATTTTTATTGAAATTTATACCATAGGTGCATAGTGTCCTCCCCTTTCTATTTCTAGTGTCTGATTTCCTCTATGATATTCAGATCTATTGTTTCTACATAAAAGTGATAATTTACATCATTAGGACAACTAGATCATTGCATTTCATTATTAGGTTGTTTCCAAATTTGGTCAAGGGAAGGTTGACTCACCTTTCAGGCTATAAGTCAATCTCATACCTTGTCCAAATCCATCAAACCCCCATCACCATTTTAAATCTATAATGAATGAAACATTTAGGAAAAACACCTAAATCCTAGAGTAAAATCTTAGGGTTCACCTTTTTTTATGTTTCATTTTGGTGAACTCGACATGTTAACACTATAGATCTTCTAAAATTAGAAGCATTGCATCCTAGATCTAGATTTTGCATTGCATTGTTTTGCATTTTTCATTTAGGCATCCATTTTTGCATCATAAAAACAAAATTCAAAAAAATTGTATATCATATTGCATCATAGGTTGCAGTAGGGTTAATTTCAATCATTTAGCTCAAATCTACATTCAAATTGCATTCATAAATATGAATTAGGTCATTTAAAATCTGAAGACAAAATAAAAAGTATCATTTGCATGCATTTAGGTGTCTTGCATATAGTTAAAAGGGTGAAAATTTGTATTATTTTCTTTCAAAAAGAATATTCACATCATCATTTTCAAATTTAGCATAACTTAGAATCAGTTAATTTTGTTATCTTAGATTTGGAAATTGCATTTATAATTGTCATTTATTGTTCAAGCATTTTCAACATTTTTGCATACTTGCGTTTTGAATTACATTATCATAAACTAAGCAAATTCTGGAAAAATACTCATTGTCCAACCAATTGGCATATAGACTTAAGATCCTTAAAATGTATAGAGCACAGATAAAATTTGAATTTTCAAAAATTTATGCAGGACATAGGCACCCTAGGCACCCTTGTCTAGGCATTTTGACCTATTTTTTTTGAGTAATTCCATGTTTGTGTCCTTTGTTCAGATCTGGTCTCTGTTTTACAATTTTGTTTATAGAACTGTTTGATTTTGATCATTTCAACCATAAGGCAAGTAGCAACATGTTTCTTTTTCAAAGATTTGGTTTTCATAGGTGTTATGCCTTGCATACACGCCCCAACTTTTCGCTTGGAAAAGTTGGGGACCCCTCTATTTTCCTCCCATTTCGTTGTTTGATTTTGTCATGTTCATGCTTTGTCATTCTTGTTTTTGTCCTTTATCATGCCTTGTTCGTTTTCTTTGTCTTTGTCAAATTCAGGTTTCAGACCAAAACTTGCACTCTACACTTTTGGAAAGGTCATGTTCTCATTTCCATCCCGACTCCAATCTCTGTTTCGTTTGTATTTTTTTTGTTTGGTTCAGGTTTGGGTATCAGACCGAAACCGAAACAAGGAACCTTTCCAAGGATCATGTTCCTAGTTCTGTCCCGATCCCAATTCCTGCTTTGTGTTGTGTTTTTCATCTTTCAGGTTTGGATTTTGGACTAGAACCGATGCCTTGCACTTTTTGAAGGTTTGCGTTCTATGTTCATTCCTAATCCCCATCCCCACTTTTCCTTCAGGCGTTGTTCAGGTTCGCGTTCCTTGTCCGATCTCGATCTCGATCCTCATCTTTTCGTCGGTGTCTTTTCGCCTCATCATCTTGTTTCTTTGCTGCTCTTCGTTGTTCGTCATCATTTTGGTGTCGTTCCTCGTCTAGTTTCGTTGGTCGTCGTTGTGTCGTTTGTCCTTGTTTTGTGTCGTTCATTTTAAGTCTTGGTGTTGTCTTTGTCCTTTTTCGTTTTCCCCTTGAAATTCAAAAAATACAAAAAAATCAAATAATTTAGAAAATACAAATAATCAAATAATTCAAAAAATACAAAAAAATCACAAAATGAAAATTAAAAAAATTAGAAATACATAATACAAAAATAAATAAATATATCTTTTATTTTAAAAGATTTAAAATATTAAAAAGGTTTAAAATTTAAATAAATAAAATCTTTTTTTTGTTTTAAAAGATTTTAAAATAATAATAATAAATAAGTTTTAATTTTAAAATAAACAAATCTTTTTGAAATTTTTATTTTAAAAGATTTAATAAAATGTAAAATTCAATACAATGAATCTTTTAAATTTTAAAAGATTTAGAAGAAAACAAAAAAACTTAGAAAAATAGAAAAATTTTAAATAAAAAAGAGTAATAAAGAAGTAAAAAAGAAGCCCATCGGGATCGGGCCTGACCATACATTGGACCCTTCAAAATTTTCATGTGCAAACATAAACCTGACCCTTCCGACAGTTTTAAAGGAAATAAAAAATAAAAGAAACCTTATCGATACGGGTTCGGGAAGAGATTAATTTTAGGTGCAAAACAAAAATAAATGTCCATGTCTAGGATTTGTCTTGATCCCGCTTCTGACTTGCTCTCGATCCCGCACAAGGTACCTCTCTGAATCCCGCTTATGTCCCTCATCAGAGTCCCAATCTTGCACAACCTTCAAAATTTGAAACCGGGTAGAACCCTGGAACTAGACAAAGGTAATGCTCGTCTACTGAGACTTGATCCCACACTAATCAGAGTTCTGATCTTGCACTGTTGCCAACCCAAGTTCCGATCCCATCTTCTATGAAATTTGAACGAGACCGTGGGGACTCTAGAAGTCTGATTGCCCCCTCCATTAACGCATAGACAAAGCATGCAAGCAGACGGTTTGATAGAATGCTTCAAGAAGAGGTCATCACATGAAACGCACCAATTGCAGGGTTTGTTAAAAATAGATTGATTGAAGAATTTTGAAACTTTCAAACATAATGTTGTAGTTGCAATGACGCTGATAGACATTTGTGCAAAATATGAAAACACGGGACGAGGTATGAGAATCATTTGGTTAAATGCCTCTGAGGAATGTCGTCTCATGGCAATCAATGAGCAAAGGATGTACACAAAATACACGATGGGTTTGTTGAAAAGGTTTTAGAAACTTTTAGAGCAAATGTGATCGGCAATATTAGAATGAATGTCGCAGTTTTTATTTGCATCTTCTGCTCAAGCGAGAATGGAAGGTTTCAAACCTTTAAGCAAAATGCAATTCGCCAATGAAGGGCCGAGTCCCACAAACCTTTGTCAATGTCATCCTGTTTGAGCCAAGAATTGGAGCTTTGGAACAAGGTAGGGTATCCATCGAATCATAAAAGGAGCAGACCTTTAAATGGTTGTATGTGCAACTGCCATGGCATGGGACGTATTTGAAAAAATACCCTAAAAGGATTTTCATTGCAGGACCAACACCCAGGTGAAATCTATGCAAAATGTGAAGCACATACAAAAACTACGCGATTGAATTGTTTGACAGAACATCTCATAGAGTTGTCATCTCATGGAGGAAAATGATTGCAAGATTTGCGTAAAATGAATGTACTGAAAAAGCCTTGATGGTTGTCGAGCTAATACAAATGGTGCATGAAAATGTAGCCAAAGAGAAAACGTGAATGCATGGATGAGTCATGTAAACTGTTTGACAGGCCGCCGCAAAGAGCTTGTGATCTCATGTTGTGCCATGATTACAACGAATATACAAATTGATTTGTTGAAAAGGATTTAAAGATGTTCAAGCAAATGCAATTGGCAGTTGAAAAGCTAAATTCCAGATCCTTAAACAACATCTGTGACCCTTGCAAATGCTTTGGTAGAGGTTTAATGTGGAATCACAAATAGTAGTTGCGCACTGTTTAAGAATGTCTCACTAGAAGCGTGTTCTCTAGGAATATGAGGATTGTTGAATATTCACAAATGATTTGTTAAAAATGCTTCAAATATTGTAGTTGCAATTGCTCATTAAATTTACATGCAAAATGAAGCATATAATCATAGACATGGCAATGGAACTGTTTGACAAAATGCCCTAAGGACATGCATGCAAAATGTGGAAGCATATACAAGATTGATCTTGTAATTGTAATTTGCCCTGGTATACACGCTTGCAAAGTATGGAAGCACAAATGAGTATGTGTGCAAAATGTTTGACCAAATGCCTCAAAGATATGTCATCTCATTACGGGAAATGATGGGAGTTTATGCACAAATCATGAATTTGTTGAAAAGGCTTTAGAAACTTTGATGCAAATGTAGTTTGCAGGTGTAAAGAAAATTCCACGGCTTTAAACCAACACCCAAGTTGTCTTGGTGTATTTGTTGAGGGGTGCAGCTGAGGCTGACAAAGTACTTCACCCTATTTTAGTAGTTCATGGGTTTATAATCTTTTCTTTGCCTGGGGAGTTATGCTCCCTGGAGGAATATTAGCAGCAAGATATTTGAACATGTGAAAGGAATTAACTGAGCTCTGATTTTTTGGTTTCTTGTTGGTACCATTGTTGTGGTTTACTTGGAATATCGAGTGTCTAAAAGCAAGGAAAAATTCAGAATTGCTTCTAGAAGCAATTGGGTTATGGAGAGCAATGAAGTCAACAAATTTTTGCCTCTAGAAACTACAAGGTCATCATATCACAACTATTCAAGATTCCCTAAAACGGGAGTGGATAATGGGCATGAAATCTTTTACATGGGTGTGCCCTTTTGTTATGGAACTTCATATGTTCAAAGAATTGGAAGGTTTTTATGCACTTTTAATCAAGAGTATTATGGGAATGGTGCCACAGTTTTAAAATCTAGTTGAGACAATGCTGTCCAAATTGGGGTAAATATTTTATGAAAATAATAAAAGCCATGATAGGATTTCATTTATACTTTTCTAGCTTCATAAATCCATGTAAGAGAATACACTTTTCAAAGGATAGGGAGTACTTAATCAGGATCTTTTCCATAATGAAATGAAAATACATGCAAAACTGTAACTCCAAGTTCAAAGTGCAGATAGTGCCAATGAGAAGTTCCATCGTATTAATGTTATTTTATTTTAAAATGACATTGATTTAGAAGGAAAATTTGATTATTATTTCACTTGTGAAATTTAAAGTTTGCATCCATTTGATTCAAATAATTTGGACATTTAATTGAATTTTATAAGTTAATTAATCTTATTAATCATGCTCTTTTGTTGTGATTTTTCAGGTCTTGCAAATGGATGATAATAGGATCAAATGGGGCAACATTAATTTTATGTTATTTAAAATAACATTCAATTTAAAGAGGGTTTTATTTATTTCAATTATCAAATTTATGTTCATTTACATTTAATTGAAATGAATTGGAACAATTGGTTGATCTAAAAAAACTGATTATTAGTTTATTAATCTCATAAATCAATTAATACACGTTTATGTTTTATAGGTGCCTTTCATGGATTGGAGTGGATCATAATGAAGATGATTTACAAATCAAACATGCAAAGGAGGAAATTGTTGGAAAGATCCTTGAATTGGCAATGAACTGAACACTTTGCAATCCAAACTTGAAGTCATTTTTGGGAAAGATGCTAATTTATGTTGTGCAAAAGGAGAACTCTGAGTTGAGTTGGAAGTTGTAACTTTGAACTGGAGCTAAAGAAAGTTATCAAGAGCTAAACTTGAGAGTGGAGTTTCAAATTGAAATCAACTGGAGTCAAACAAAAAGCTGAAACAAAAAGTTTCTTTTGAAGAATGATTGATTGTTATAGCTTTTGAGGAATTGTTTGAGTAGAAATTATGAAATTAGCTGAGCTATAAATTGTCAAATCTACTCACTTTGAAAGAGTTAGATTTTTAAAAAAGAAGTTAGCTGATTATAATTTAACAGTAGAATAGATGATACCATTTTGGTATTTTTTTAGTTTAGTTGAGTTAACTCAAAGATATTGGTTTATGTGCACAGGTGAAGCTTGCCAGATTTGTAAATGTTTTTTTATCTATTTTACAATAGTAGAAGTAGCCAGATTTAAACTTGCTTTAAGTTGTTCTCTAGAATGATATTTGTTTGGTTAACTATTTGATTTGAAGCTTTCAAGGAATGAGTAAAGTTTGTCTTTCCTTTTGTTCAAATTGTTATTTGAAATCTGTTGTTAATTTTTGCACTGTGAATGAATGTTCAGCTTTGTATTGATTACATGTTGACTTATTCTACAATTTAGTTTAGGAATTCCTTGAAGAGTAACAAGTCTAGTTAATTAGATGACCCAACATTCTTTTCTCTCTTGTGTCTCTGATCTATCTTTTCCCCCTTTTTTATACCCCCCGGTTAGAGTAGGTTTAGATAGAAGTTTGATCTTCCAACAATCAAAAAGCTCAATAACCAACAGGCCCTTTGAACATTACAACCTCATTGACCACTCAGCAAAACAACAATGTTGTGACCCAACATCCAAGACCTTGGAAGGTGATTGAGTTAATGATCGTTTGTCTTTTTCAGAAGAGGTAAGGTGATTACATCTTGCTTGCATGTTGTTGTGTCAATTTGGCCATCAACATAACTGGCGCTAGAGGGAGGGCCACTTGAGAATTTTTGGTTGGGTGCATATTAGAGTGGGTTAGATCTTGGAAAACCTAGCTCTCATGGGTAGCCCTTTGTGTATACCTAGATTTATTCATGAAATCCCTGGTCACATGTATGATAGGCTTCCTTTATTTTTCCCTAACGATGGACAAAATGCTTCTAAACATGTCAATATTTGCAAGGATTTAGTCACTTTTCTCCTGATTGAGAATGAAGATATCATTTGTCAATTGTTTGTCAAAACACTTCAAGGCACAGTGTGGCAATGGTATGTTAATCTGCCACCAAATTCTATTTGTTCATGGATAGAGTTAGAAATCTTATTCCTAGATCAGTTTGATCCTCATGCGCGTGCACCACACCCATCACATGAATTTGTAGCTATGAAAAGGATACCACCGGAACCCATTTACCAATTCAATCATAGGTTCTTGTTTATGTATCAAAGGGTTCAAGCTTTAAATTTGGTTATTGATGATCATATCCTAATAGAACATTATTATTGGGGTTTGAACCCTCCATTTTTAATAAAAATTAGACGTGGTGAGGCTACATCCCTACATTATGCATTGAACAAAGCTCTCTTATTGGCACAATCTAGACATGACATGAGAAATTTGAATAGCCAAAATTAGGTTTATAATCCTCTAGTGCTCGCAAATTTCCATCCTTTGCAGCCCTATGTAGGTTTACCTACCATCCCTACCCAGATGCAATCATTCTCACCAAGCAGCTACAACCTTCCTAATCTTCCAAACACCATGTTTTCCAGCACTTCATATCAAGTCAATCCTATGCAAGACCAACAGAAGAATCTATCTCTGCAGAATCCAACCACAGAGGTAAGTATTCCACTTGCCAATGAAGTTGTGACTATATCATCTCTTTTCAGTCATACTCCCACACATAATGCATTGGATCATGATGAAGTTGTAAACGAAGCATTTGATGAGCAAGTATATCATTTCGATGTTTTATTTGACAAAGAGCATGAAACGAATATAAATTCAGAGCATAATGGAATTATCAAGCTAGAATATGATTTTGTTGGAAATGTTAATACTAATGATGATATTGAAAGAGATGAGGTATTAAAAAAAATATATTGTCATAATAATTCAACAACTAAAGAATCTCCTTCCAATGCTTTGAACACCTCTTTTGAGCAGGCTGAGAATCAGTGTGATGAAGAAACAGCACGCCATGGTTCATGTTGGCTAGATATCCCACATATGCAAAATCGATTAAGGGAGAAGTTAGAAGAATTAGGAGATTCGAAGCTATCAAAACTTGTTGGGCCAAACAAATGTAGGATGCATTCGACAAATCAACATTCCCAGATGGATTGCCATGTTTTCCTAGGTAGGATGGAATTATATTTCAGACAACTGATCGTTGTTGAAGAAATACTTATGGAAGATCCTTGGAGTACCTACCCACTCAATGAGCGAGATGAAACAACTATCACACATGAAAATGATAATGACCCTGTCTGCAACAATGAGAGTAGTTGTGACAAGATGTTTAACTCTTCCTCATCATTCGATGACCTTCATCCTTACATTGAGATGGATCCAACAACTGATGAAGTTTCCCTACCTAGTGCAGACTTGATAGATGTGGAAAGCAATTTTATCGATGCGTTCATAGCTTTTATGATGGTGGACAAGGAAGAAACACCCTGTGATGAGTTAACATAGGAACACGACTCTGCTGATCTAAATAATGAACAAATTGAAATAGAGAACAACACACTTCTGGATAAGATTGCCTATGAATCTCATGGCCAAGAAAAAAAAATTGAATGCCAAAATGATTCTTCGAAGGAAGAAGGTCAAATGGATGTGCAGATTCACCAAGTGTTGCCTGATGATCAAGTACATCAGATTTATGTATGTCAAGAAAATAGATTGGATTTTGATGTTAATCAAAATATTGACATGAATGAGTTTAGTGTTTTATTGCAGTGAAGAATGCATGATAAGATTCAACTGGATGAAGTAGAAGAATGTCAAGAAATTGACCAAAAGGTTGTCTCAGAAGTTGAATCCCTTCAACATGATGAGGAGAATGAAATGAGGGAGTATTTTCTTGGTTTTGATTATGTTTATTCAAATGCGTTGTTTGAAGGAAGTCCTTGCTTAGCATGCACTAATGAATTTGATCTCAATAGTGATGAACTTGATGTTGACTCACATGTTCTTGTTAATGATACACAAAAACATGAACTAGGGAAGTATTTTCCTGGATTTGA
>VDFB02115893.1:0-23939 GCA_007258455.2 Sequoia sempervirens
TATATTCTGTACTCACCTAGTCTTGAAGTTTTTCTAAGGATTTATCCATTTTTTGCAAGTTCTCTTGAGGGACATGAGCAAAAATGGTTTTAACATCAATAGAAGTAATGGTCATAGGACATGTGACATCATGGATGAAGTCCAACATGGGTTGACTAGTGTTAACACTATGAGTGAAAGAGTTGGAAAGCCCAAGATCCATAGTGGATGTACCAACATGGGATGCCATGAGTCTCAAGCTACGTCTCACTGAAGTATTGGTAGTAGGACACTAGGTTGTGATACTCATACAAGTTTCACTAAACCAAAGTGTTCCCAAAATGGACAAAGAACACTAAATAAAGATAGTAAACACTTAGAAATATGAAAGACAATGCAAGTATTAAACAAGATACTGCAATTTTTTAGATTTGAGATATGATAATTGACTGATTATAAGATGCAAAAGTTTGAAAATGACTACTTTTGAATACCAATTTTGATTTTAAACAATGCACTATCTTTCACCAATTGAACTAAATGCAAACAACTACAAAAATATGCAATTTTTGAATCTGAAATAGAGATTTTCCAGTACAGGATAATGAAACAGACAAAAACAAAGCAATGTGCAAAATTTTGGAAAATCACTTGTAGAAGGACAAGTTCACCCTAGGGCGAATGAGTCCTTGGATAGGGTTCTAAAAAATTTAAATCTAAGTGTCTAACTTGATATTTAAGCTCATTGTTCCTAACTGCAAACATATTCTTCAGTGATAGTTTTTCTAGAAATTTGATGAAATGCAAATGCAATTTAAATGGCAATGTATGAACAAAATGACAATTTTGAAGGAAATGTTGAGCTAAATGATTGAAACACACCTTGATGCAAGATATTATGCAAAATGTATGCAATTTTTTTGGATTTTGATGAGTTTAAATGATGCAAATATGCAATATGTAACCCTAAATGAAATACAAAACAAGATAATGCAAAACCTAGATCTAGTGTTTCAAGGATCTCCAAATAAAAAAAGTATGCAAGAAAGTTGGGTTCACCAAAATGAAATGTTGGGAAAGATGGTCCTTAACATTAAGGGGGTGTCTATTTGTGTCTTTCCCTAAGGGATTTCATTAGGAAAGAGATCACAAGGTGTAAAGATTGACTTTCAACCTCAATGGTGAGTCAATCAGACCTGGATCTCAATCCTTAAGACAATAGGATAGATCTGAAACCAAATTAAAATGATTTTCAATGCTCAAGCTAAATGAATTATAAGACCTAATACATGAAATGCAAATTATTGAAAGTACATAAATTGAAATGATAATTTGTAGGAAGATTTGAGAAGGGTTTCAACTTGTAATCTGCACATACACAAAGAGAAAAAATGTTTTGTTTGAATGGGGGTTTGCCTTAGTCAAAACCCAAATTTGGTAATTAAACCTTGATAGAAAGATAATGACAATGGAGAAGGAAATGATAAATGAACAATGCTTGCTACAACTCACCAAACCTTTAATGGCTTCCCTTAGAGGACTGAAGACAAACACATCTCTCCAAGGAATCTGATCTTGCTTTGCTTGATGGATTTGAACACTTCAAATGCTTGGATGATTTATGATCAACAATGCATATTATCCTTCACAAGATGACATGAACACACATAAGCTTGAACATGATGTTAAGACCTTGAATGCTACAACAAATGATTGATAGATTTTCTCTTGACAATAATATTTTCTTAATAGGAATTCTTGATAATGTGTTTTAGGATGCTTATGGGTAAGTGCAGAAAGATGGGGGGCCAAAAGGGGTCTTAAGTGGTCACTTTGTTTTTGAAATCAAGAAATACTGACCTTGGATGAGAAATTGAGGATAGTTACACTCAAAATTTTGAGATACAACAAAAATAATGTTCATAGTGCTTTGAGTCTACTTTCTAAACTACTAATTCTTTTTGAAAATGGTAGAGATTAAGGGGTTCAAAAAGGGAGCCACAAAAATTGGTGTTGTTTTTTTCAAAAAAAACATAACATAACATCTTTTGTGGCTCCCTCAAAAGGTTAAATTTTTTTTGGTATTTTTAAAATCGCTTCGGTGAGAAATTAGCTAAAAAAATATAGTTTATTCTCAATTTTTCTGATAAATTTTTAATGAATATTTGATTTTTTACTAATTTTCAAGTTTTTTTTAATAAAAAGGGGGTAAAAATTTATTAAAATGAAGAAATGTCTGCATAGAAAGAGTTAAAAGACTCCAGGAAAATGCCCAAAGGCGGAAATCAAAACCCAAAAACCACCAAAACCAAAGAGATTGTCCCAAAACCACTACTCCCTCTTGTTTTCCAAAATCAACCTAGCAAGAACTTGGGATACTCCAAGGATAAATTCTCCAAATCTTCCACCTGTCATCCCCTAGCATTCTCAAATGCCCATTTCACCAAACAATCAATTGCACTATTCCACTCCTATGGAATATGGTTAAAGGTGACAACCTCTAACATGGAGGTCAATCTAAGAATTTTCCTAGCCACCGAGGCAAGATGCTAATTGACATCGACTAACATCTGATTATTCAACATATTGATCAAAATTTGAGATTCTGACTCACAAATAATCTAACCCCATCCTAGAGCACAAGCTCTCTCAATAACATATAAAATCGCCAAACCTTCCATAAAGTTATTACTTTGTTGCTCCTTATAAATAGAAAAAAAGAAAATGACATTACTAGCCATGTCCCTTCCAACTCCACCAATTCCAGCATGCCCAAGATTACCCCTTAAGGAACCATCAATGCTAATTTTTAGAACACCAGCGAGAGGGGGAAGCCAGTGACCCATCCTATAAGTTTTCTTTCGAAAGTTGCAATCTCTCCTACCACAAGGGTACCCTTACCTAATGCCAAGAAGTTCCATCCTCTAAATTATTTCTTCATCCCCTTTATCTAAGGGAAAATACACTTCACACTTGGCATTCACAATCTCTTACACCATGCCAACAATCCTTTGCCATAATTGATGAACAACCAACTTACACCCCCTAAAAATCCTATGATTTCTTTCAAGCCAAATTTTCCATAGTATGAAGGAGGGGCCAATATACCACACAATTTGAAGAAAGGAGGCCTGTGTTGGAGGCCTACCCAAAGTTCTCTAGAAATCAACCAAGGAGGAAGTATGAACACAATCTTGCCTCCAGCAGCCCCACCAAAGATCCCAAATGTCTTTGGAGAAAGAACATTGAAGAAAAAGATGAGAATAATCCTCTTCACTATTACCACATAGAACACATATGGACGGACCCTGAAATCCATGTTTACGAAGATTATCCCACGTGAGGCACTGATTCCAAGCAAGAATCCATAAGAAGCAATTAAATTTAGGGCATGAAAATTTGTTCCAAGAATTCTTCCACCAATTGACTTCCCTCCTCCCATACTTCTGAAGGTACAACTATTGATAACCAATAGCCACCGAATAGGATCCCTTGGGGTCTAGGCCCCAAGCCAAGATATTCTTCGCCCCAATATATTTACAAACTATACCTTCTAAAATCCTCCTTAGCTCAGTACGGTCCTTAAAAGAGCTACCAACTGGCCACTCACTGGGGTCTTTCCATCTAGAGACTTCCACCTATCCTAGAATAACAAAATGTTTGAAATATGACACCCAAAACCAATCAGCTTTAGAGAACAAATGAAAAAGATCCTACAGATGAGGGTACATAGACATTATAGGAGGGAAACCATCCCAGGAATCATGCTAGAAGAGAGATTCAAAACCCCTATTGCAAATCCAAAATATCCCTCTCTTAATAAAATTAGCGCCTTTCTTGAGAGTATCCCAAATGATAGAACCTTTACCCACTAACCCAACACGAGGAACCTAATCATTTTCCACCCCCATTAGATATTTTTTGGAAGGGATCCTAGCCCAAATATGGTCCTGATTATTGCAAAATCTCCAATAAAGATTGGTAGCTAGAGCCTGACCAATGAGACTTGCTTGTCTCAAACCAAGGTCCCCATCATGTTTCAATCTACAAACGGTCTCCCATTTAATCATGCTCCACTTTGAAGAAGCCAAGTTACTAGCCCAAAGGAATTGATTGAAAGAGCATCCAGATCCTTAATAAAACCCCTAGGAGCCACTTGAAGCATACATCTATAGTTGGGAAGAACCTGAATCACCGATTTCAAAAGAAACACCCTCCCAGTAAAGGGAAACCACCTATGGGTCCAATGATTCACCTGCAACTGAAACTTATCAAGAATACTTTGCCAAGTCACACACAAAGGGGGACAAAAAGAGAGAGGAACACCAAGATAAACCATAGGAAGCTGACCTATTTGGAATCTGAATATGAGAAATCCATGTTGGATGAGAGAAAAGGAGTATTGAATAAAAAGATGGAATATTTACCTTCATTAATATGTTTTCCAAAAGCCTTAAGATAAATATCCAACATTCGACGAAAATTAGTTGCTTCGAAGATCTTAGCGACACACATCAAAGTAGTATCATCAACAAAATACAAATGAGACTGGTGAGGCAAACCATTGCCCCAACTCCACCCTTGGATAAGGCCTTGAGAAACATGGCTTTAAATGACACAACCCAAGCCTTTAGCCATAAGAATAAACATATATGGGGATAAAGGATCACCTTTCCGAAGACCTCTAGAAGCACCAAATAAGGAAAAGGGTTCACCATTAACAAGAACAAAGAAGGAGGTGGAAGTAACACAAATCATAACCCAATAAACCCAATCCTAAACAAAACCAAAGGCACACAACACCTTTTGAAGGAATGACCATTTGACCCTATCATAAGCTTTAGCCATATCAAGCTTAATAAACACAGCCTTCTCCCGAGAGATAGACATGGAATTTATAGTAGCTGCAACAATGACCACACCATCTAAGATTTTCCTATCTGCCTAGAATCCTCCCTACTCCTTAGAGATGATCCTGCTGATCCACATTTTTAGCCTCTTAGTAATGATCTTAGAAATAATTTTATAGACCACATTACACAAATCTATAGGCCTGAACATATTCATCCTATTAGCTCCTTCACATTTGGGAATCATAGCTAGAAAAGTAGCATTCATAGCTTTCAACATTTGCTTACTTTCTTGAGATTCACAAACCACCTCAAGAAGGTCTAATTTTATAATTTCCTAGAACTCCTGAAAAAACTCAATAGGAAATACATCAGGGCTTGGCACTTTTCCTTTCTTCATTTGGAAAACAATACTCTCCAATTGATCAAGAGAAATGGGTCTCATAAGGTTCTCATTAATTTCCAGTGACACTAGAGAAGGGATACAACCAAGGGCGTGGCTCTCTTCTTCATCTACTTGAGGAGAGTCCTCTATGAACAAAGCTGCAAAATACTACCTGGCCTCCCTAGAAATCTCCCCAAAGGAATCCAACTGGACACCCCTAGAAGACATAAGAGAAGAAATTGAATTCCCATGCCTACGGGCCTTAACAGAATTAAAGAAGAAAGAAGTGTTTATATCGCCTTCCTGAAGCCACTCAACTCGAGCCTTTTGCTTCCAAACAATTTCCTCCCATAGTTCCCATTCCTCCAAATCCTTTAAGGTAGAAGCCTCCTCCTTTAAAAGCTCATTCAAAAGACCTGAATCTCTTACCTCCTGGGTGATAGAATTCAGACAGTCCTGAGCCTCCAACTTAGCTCGAAATAAATTACCAAAACTTTTCCTATTCCACCTTTTAGGTTGAAGCTTAACATACTACAATTGCTTAACAAAAGAATACATAGCAATACTATAAGCTGGTTTACCATGTGGCCACCAATCGAGCATTAAGTCTTGAAGCTGAGGATCACACAACTACATTAGTTGAAACTTGAAAGAAGGATTCTTAGACTTTGGAAAGAGTAACAAAGAATTTGATTGGCCAATGATCTGATCCCCACCAATCCAAAATTATAGAGCTAGTATTCTAGTTACTACCAATCCAAAAAAAAGAAACCAAAAACCTACCAAGTCTTTCAAAGATTGAGTCTTTCCCACATCTTCTGTTATTCCAAGTAAATAAGCTATTACAAGGCTTCACATCTACAAGATTAAGAATATAAATGATATCTTTGAGGAAGATAGATGAAGGTTCCAATCTTTGTAGCCCACCCCTTTTTCTTCCAAATTGAGGATAGCATTGAAAACCCCAACTAAAATCCAAGGATGGAAAGGAACAACCGAGTGGATATACTGAATGTGGGACCAAAGGAAAGTTTTACCAAGAATGTTAGTTAGAGCATAGACGTTAGAGAGTAAGATGACCTCACCAGTATCCAAACAAGAAGCAACCATAGAGATAGAAAATCTACTAGAATACCACCAAAGAGGAGAATCCTTCATTGGAATCTAGAAATAGGCTAATCCCCCAACACTGCTATGAGCACCAATACACTGGCATTGACTTTGCCGCCAAATTTTGGAAGCCAATTTATCCATACTCTCAATAGAAAACTTAGCCTCCTGAATGAACAAAATATCAAGAACATGAGCTTTCACTAGATCATGAACAACTTCTTGTCTAGGGTCACTGTTCAAACCCCTTACATTCTAAGAAAAAATAATTATTTTTGGGAGTTGGAAAAATGGGAATCAATAGTCTTCACTGACCTAGATTCCACCAACGACTCTCCCATTAATTTGATTTTATATAGATCCTTCTTCCTCCCAACCTCGAGAGATTTCTTAGTAGCTCCCTTCTTGAGGTTCTTCTGAAGAATTCCAAGAGAGGATGGAATTTTATTCCCTTGAACTGACTCCAAAACAACCTTGTTTGAAGGAGACACATTTCCATCCAAGATCTGATCCGTCACTTTCCTTGAAGCCTCTATAGCAATTGGTGCAGTAGGGTTAACAAAAACTTGGTCCATAGCCATGCTAGCATCTACCATACCAACCTCGTGAACCACCTAAGCCTCCACATAACAGACAACATCCTGGTCCCCCTCCATGACATCTGACATAAAATTCAACAAACTAGGATTCACCTCCTATTGACCCAAGTCATCAAGGACATCAAAATGGTTGAAAATCCCATCCTCCTATCTATCTTTAAGAGATCTATTCATCCCTTTGAATTGGTTGTAAGGCTTAATAGGAATAAAAACCTCCTTATCAGGAACATTACTAGAAGCAAGATCTTTCCCCTTATCCACCATGGGGGGTTGATGAGACGGTTGGCCTGGAGAGGTCACAAAAGATCAAACCCTAGGACACTTTTTCTGTAAATGGCCATATTCATGAAAAAATTGACAACAAAAAGGGAGAGATTTGCAGTCCATTTGTTGGATCCAAGAAGTGGAACCCAGATGAATCTCAAGTGAATTTGGCAAAGGGTTATTCAAATCAATTTTAATGCAAATGTGAGCATAAGAGGTTACCTTTTTATCTAGTGTTTGTTGGGAAGGACCCATCAGTTTACCAAGCAGCATGGCAATGGAATGAAAAATATCATTTCTCTAGAATTCTAATGGAAACCAAGGAAAATGAACCCATATAGGAATACAAGATAGGAGATCCTCTGATGGGTTGAAACCAACATTCCACGGTTTTATAAACAGGTCCACCTGGTTGTAGAAATAAGGGCCACCCTCAAAAGCCTTATTCCAATCAACTATGCAATTGAAAACCACCAAGAAATAATTATTACTACCAACACAATATCCATTTCCCCGCTGAGATTCCAAGTATGCTGAGCCCAAGAATCCAAAAAGGGGAGAGAAACCCAAATCCCCATAAACTTGCAAATCAAAGCATGATTTTCCAAGTAATTGATTTCTTCTTCAATAGAAACTGGTTGAGTCATCAATACTGGGCGATCATGGCTCCTTTCCAAACATCCACTAGCTTTAGAGATACACAGACCTCCATTCGCAGGTTGTCTTTCTCCATTCAAGGATATGTTCAAAAAGTTCATAGCACTCACATGCATTGAAGAAAATGGGTCATTCCCACTTAAAACCTCTCGAAAAGACAAATATTGCTTAAGGGATTCCATGCTCACCATAGACAAAACGAACACAAAAACCAACACCAAGCACATAGCAACGAAACAAGAATAGAAAAAGAAGACGAAACTGAGACCCACGTAAACCCTTGCTACACCCCCATGTAGCTCCAAACACAGATAAGAACCCCCAATTGGCACCCCAGGAAAGAATAAGACACCAAACAACAGGAAAAGCGATCACCAATGACATGCAAAACAAAAGAGACAACATGCAAGATGCACATGCTATAGGTCATGGCCCTACAAACCACAAACCAACACCAAGCACATAGCAACGAAACAACAATAGAAAAAGAAGATGAAACTGAGACCCACACAAACCATTGCTACACCCCCACGTAGCTCCAAACACAGATAAGAACCCCCAATTGGCACCCCAAGAAAGAATAAGACACCAAACAATAGGAAAAGCGATCACCAACGACATGCAAAACAAAAGAGACAACATGCAGGATGCACATGTTATAGGTCGTGGCCCTGCACCCGCCTTGTCCTCACCCATTCGCTCATCATCTCAACTTTCTGTACTAATTTTCAAAGTGGAAACATCCTGAAAAAATGAATTTTGGCCATGCCACGGCTATAATTTTTGAAAATTAATCAAAAATATTTTTTTTTTCAATGTGTAGAATGGAGTCTAGTTTATAAAAGTGTAATTTATTTGAAATTTCAATGAATGGTTAAAAAATAATGTAAAAAATACCAAACATTGGTTTTTGACAAAAAACAAACACACAAACAAAATAAATTAAAGATGGAAGCCTTAACATTGTCAAAATGTGAAAAATTACATCATTAAATAGCTAAGAGAGAGCCTAACATTATCTAGGTGTTTGATTTACTCAACCTTGAAACACATGCAAACCTGACGATTAGCCTGAATGAGATTATATGAAATCTTGTAGAATATGCAAAAACACATCTTTGGACATTGGAATCCCCAAGCAAGATTTAACGTGCTCACACTATGTTTTGTTTTATATTTTGCTCCTTTTTTGCAAAATGTTGTTGCATGTTTCTCAAGCTTGACATAATGCAAGTGCGTTATAACACACTCACGTTATGTCTCGCTTGGAATTGTTTTTTGGAAGTTTGTTAAGTATGTTTGATGTATGTATGTTTATATATATATTTGTATGTATGTATGTCTTTATGTATGTATGTATTCCTATATGTATGTATGTATGTATGTGTGCTTGTATGTATGTATGTATGCCTATATGTATGTATGCATGCATGTATGTATGTATGCATGCTTGCATGTATGTATGCCTATATGTATGTATGTATGCATGTATGTATTTATGTATGTATTCATGTATGTATGTATACCTATATGCCTATATGTAGTTATGTATGGGTTTGGGGTTTAGGGTTGAGGGATGGGGTTTTAGGGTTGAAAGGTTTGAGGGATTAGGGTTGAGGATTAGGGTTGAAGGTGGAGGGAGTTTAGGGATTGTGAGAGGATGGGGTTGAGGTTTAGGGTTTAAGGTTGAGGGTTGAGGGATTAGGGTTGAGGGATTAATGGTTAAGGGTTTAGGGTAGAGGGTTTAAGGGTTGAGGGTATGGGGTTGAAGGATAAGGGTTGAGGGTTTAGGGTATTGGGTAGAGGGTAGAGGATTTAAGGGTTAAGGGTTGAGGATTTAGGGTTGAGGGTTTATGGGTTTAAGGGTTGAGGATATATGGTCAAGGGATTAGGGTAGAGAGGGATGGATTAAGGGAGGGAGAGATGGAGGGAGAAGTGAGATAGAGAGAAGGAGAGAATAGGAGGGAAGGAGAGAGATAGATGAGGGTTGAGGATCCAATGTATATAGTAGAGGGTTGAGAATTAAGGGTATAGGGTTGAGGGTTTAGGGTATTGGGTTGAGGGTATAGGGTTGAGGGATTAGGGTTGAGGGTCCAATGCACAAGGTAGAGGGTTGAGGGATGAGGGTTGAGGGTTGAGGGTTGAGGGGTTGAGGGTTGAGGGTTGAGGGTTGAGGGATTAGGGTTGAGGGTTGAGGGATTAAGGGTTGAGGGTTTAAGGGTCGAGGGTTGAGGGATTAGGGTTGAGGGTTTAGGGTAGAGGGTTTAAGGGTTGAGGGTATAGGGTTGAGGGATTAGGCTTGAGGGTTTAGGGTATTGGGTTGAGGGTTTAAGGGTTTAGGGTTTAAGGGTTGAGGGTTGAGGTTTAGGGTTGAGGGTTTAAGGGTTATGTGTATAAGGTTGAGGGATTAGGGTATAGAGGGAGAGATGGAGGGAGGGAGAGATGGAGGGAGAAATGAGATAGAGAGGAGAGAAGATGAGGGAAGGAGAGAGAGAGATGAGGGTTGAGGATCCAATGTATAGGATAAAGGGTTGAGAATTGAGCGTATAGGGTTGAGTGTTTGTTACACCCCATCTCTTAGTTATCGGGTTACTTTTATCTTGTAAGAAAATATGATGATAAATTTTTATCAGAACTTTAATATGTTCAAATAGGAGAATGAAATACTAAAATATGTATTATGATTTTATAGCTTCTAAAGGAATGATTATGTTTTATATTGATGGAAAATGCAATAGATGAATATGTATTGCAATATGATTACTTTAATGCTTGGATGATGCAAATGATTTATGATGCTAATGGATTTTATGTGAATGACTAACTACCTATGTGATGTACTGAGTTGAATGCAGGAATAGGTTTGAACCTCTAGAAGAGAGGGGGTGTATCACTCAGGAGAGGAGCTTGGTTTGGTAACCCTTTTATGATCCTAACCGAGAATTCACACACTCATGTCCTAGATTGGTTTTGAAGAGTCAAGTTAGTCAGGATTTGGTAAGTAAACCCTTAGTTGAAGTCTTGGATAAATTGGGAAGATTTTTTGGTCGTCTTTGATTGATTGTGGTTTTGGTATTAGTCTTTGGGTTCTTGATTGTTCTTGGTTTGGGAACGTTTTGGGTAGGATTGTGGTTTATTGTCTTTGAATAAGCTCTTTTTTCATACGGTCATATTTATATATTAGTTGATGAATATACATAAGTATGATTGTATATATGTTTAAATGTATGGGTTTACGATAACTTACATGAATAATATATCGTGTGTGTGAGCATATCGTATGGTAAATATGACATACATATTATATATATATATATGCTCATCAATGAATATATAAATGTGTGTTTATGTGTGGATATGTAAATGATGTATATATATAATAAATATTTGTGTATATACATACATACTAATATATACATATATAATAACCATAAATTATATATATATATAAATATATATTTAAAAATCAAATAAGTGAATTATGTTAATGAATGTATATATATTAATATACATATATATATATATATATATTATAATAATAACTATTATAATATATATAATATATATGAATGTTAATGCATTTAATATTCATGAGAATGTTATTACTAAAGCATTCTAAGGTCGTACTAAGTACAAAAAAACATTGATCTAGAAATAAGGAAACAATAATACCACCATAGTAAAGTTAATAACAACCCATAACATAGAGTTCAATGTTGTGCACAATGCATAGGAGAAAGAAGTTTAAAACAACACTATATCAAGTATTTGATGCACTTAGATAGGATTTAATGCAATGCAAGGCATGAAGAGGAGTGAGTCATTAAATATTTACTTACCACACATGAATCAAAGGAAGGATCAAGTCAAATTCCAATGCTATATTAAATGATAAATAGTTGTATGTAAGCTAGCGCAGAAAGTTTAATAGACCAAGTCAAAACAAAGAACAAAGCACATAAGAGTTTGGCTGTTGTGTAAATGTTTTAGAAGGAAGTAAATGTTGTTTAGAAACCTATGGAATATGTCAAATACTATGCTATGTTTGTGGCACCAAGCATATGGAGGTGGCGCCATATTTGCTAGTATTTGGAATGTAAAATAAGTCTTTAAAATGCACATAAGCCTGCAATAGTATATAGACTTAGTCAAGTGCAAACTTGGTAGCATTTTGTAATGGAATTCAAATTAGGAAAATTGTTTTGAGCTTGTTGTCCCATATATCAAGTCGACTCAGCCATGTAACTAGTGAAGACTGTGATGTGTTGCAAACCTATGAGTTAACATGGTGAGTTATTGCATGAAGTTAGAAAGGTGGCAAAAATACTGACTTGTTTGTAGCCTTCGATGCTCACGAATTAGTATAAATAGAGATGCCCATTCTACCAATTGTGGCACTTATCATTATGATTTTCTTTGTGTTATTCTACTGCAAATTTTGTGAGAGTGAGTTGAGAATTGTGAGATAGAGAGAGTTGCTTGTTATTTTATATTGGTTTTGTTGAGAGATCTAGAGAGAAGCTAGAAGAGGTATTTGGGTTGTTCGTAGTGGAAGTTGCAAGTGATCTTGAGCCATTAAGATAGGAGGAAAGAATAATCAGTTAGAGCTTTAAACATGTATGCTAATTTCTACTCCTTTGTTATTATGTTGGAAAGATTATTTATTGTGTTTCCATGTTTGAAGAGATTTCCTTCTTTGATTGTTATGATGCTTGGATATGATTGCATATCTCTTGTTTGTTTCTTACATTAGTGAATCCTTTCTTGGATTTATACTTATATAGATATTGGGTTTTATACGAGTGTATACTATTTAGACCATATGGAGTTAGTCTATACCATACATATGTAGAATGAAATGTGAAATGAGAAACATAGAATATATCAATGCCTTTTGATAACTTGACTTTTTTAGCTTATAATGCTAGGTAAATATTTATGAATAGTGAGGTTAGCAAAACAATGGTAATGATGGTATGATAGACATATCATCGTTGATAGGAAGTGACATTATGCAAACCATATTGATAATCTATACTCGATTGATTATTGGTATATCCATGAAAGTAGGAATAACCCTAGGGTTAGGGTATAAACTTGATGATTATATCAAAAAATCAACTATAGGGTTGATAAAGCTTATTTATGAATATGTTATTTTCTTATTTTTATTTAGAGTCTATTCATATTCACAAAATTCTAAAAGAAGACTCACATTTCAGTAACCCAAAACCATATAGTGAGAGGACTATGGGTGTATATGTACCAACTCCTCGCAAGATGATAATGTCCTCTAGATTATATAAAAATGTAGTGAACATTACAAACATGTGAATATTTGAGGACTATTGAATGGAGGTTTAATAATTTATTTATTATCACTTGGTCGTTACTTTACTTTGATTGAAACCCTGGGACAAGAATAACCTATTTCTTGGGTTGTTAACTTGTTTGTTGATTAAAGAAAATAGTTTGGGATTAAACTATATGATCGGATTGATCATTTGGTTGTTGATTTTATCTTTGAATGAAGTCATTTATTGTTAAAGGTTATACTTTTTATTGAGGTAATTTATTGATGAGTTTATACTTTTGATGGGAGTCATTTATTGATGAGATTGCACTCTTGAATATAGTCTTTTATTGTTGGGATTATACTTTTGGAATAGATTCATTTAATGTTATAATGTAAGTCAAAACTATATGTATGTAGAATAAGATAGAGTGGCTTAAGATACTTATAGGCAATATCGTATAGATATGAGTTGATGGGAAGGTTATTCCTGGGGTTAGGATAAATCCACATGAAAGGGGATAACCTTAGAATAGAATACTATTGGTCAATATAAATTGAGCAATTAAAACATGTGGTAATTTAGAAGACCTCACTCGAAGTTACTGGGTGATGAATCTTTGGTTAAAGTAGTGTAGGTAGCCACTGTCTACACTATCAGTTCACTATGTGGTCCAATATTACATTCTAGGTTGGGGAAATCATATATGAGGAAATATAAAAATTATGGTAGCTCTAGATATGTAGGACACAACACTATGCTTAGAAAAGACTAATTGAAGGATGAGGTTACCAAACCAACCTCTTCGTCGAAGGGAGGGAAATCTTACCAAGTTTTGGTAGATTTACGAGGGACCACAATAAGTCCATGGTTGGCAAAAAAGTGCTTGAGTGATGCTTCTCCTCATGCAGTTGGCAGCCAAGATTTGGGAGGACATTCTAGACCATTGGTATTTCTGATTCAAGAATTGAAGATGTACGTGCCAGTAAAGGGAAAATTTATAATGTATGCACCAATCTTGGGACATCTGCAATAGTTTGTAATTCTAGTTCTTGTAAGCTTGTTGAAGCAACATAGATAAACATGTATCCATCTATATGGAAATTGTAAATGCAAAATGTTATCTTGAATATATTTATGTAAAGTTAAATCATACTTATATTATTGGAATGATTATTTGCTTATGCAATGGAAAGTTTAGATAAATTTATATTTCAAATGATGCATTTATTATTGAATAGAAAAGAAAAATCTTATGGATCGTAATGCTAGTAGAATAACTATCCAATTGTGGGTAAAACTTATTAAAATTACAAGGTAGAACAATGGGCATGTTACAGAGTTTAGGGTTGAAGGTATAGGGTTGAGTGATTAGGGTTGAGGATCCAATGTATAGGGTAGAGGGTTGAGGGATTAAGAGTTTAAGGGTTGAGGGTTTAAGGGTTGAGGGATGAGGGTTGAGGGTTGAGGGTTTAGGGTTGAGGTTTAAGTTAGAGAGAGAGAGAGAGAGAGAGAGAGAGAGAGAGAGAGAGGGAGGGAGAGATAGGTGAGATAGATAGAGAGATAGATAGAGAGAGAGAGAGATTTCATCCCATTTGAGAACTAGATCTCCTTCATTGAACACTCTTGGGACTGCCTTCCTGTCAAATGTCTTCTTCATGAGTGCTTGATGAATTTCTATATTGTGAAGTGTTTGTCTTCTTGTTTCTTCCAACTCCTTCAACTTAGCAAGTCTTACCTCCATTGGTTCTTCCTCCATCATTTCTAGCTCTTTGACCAAACTTAGATTTGGTAACTCTACTGAGATGGGTGGCCTCACTTCTTTTCCATCAACAAGAATGTATGGAGAATTACCTGTAGACCTCTTGGGAGTAATTATATCAACCCATAAGGATAGTTTCAATTTGTTATTCCAGCTTCTCTGATTGTCTTCAATTGCTCTTTGATGATCCTAATCAGATTCTTGTTAGTAGACTCAACTTTTCCATTACCTTGTGGATAGTAATTGGATGAAGTGCTAAAAAAAATATCATTCTTAACAACCCATTCAGTTATTCTCATGCCTAAAAAATATAGTACATTATCGGAGATAAAGGATTTAGGGGTACCAAACCTTGCTACTATGTCCTCATAGAAATTTAGTACTACACTTTCATTTGCCTCCTTCAATGCTACAACCTCTATCCATTTGGTGAAGTAATATGTGGATGTCAAAATCCACTTGTGCCCTAAACTGGAAGGTGGGTTTATGGGTCCAATGATCGAGACCCCACTTCATGAATGGCTGCTCTACTTGAATTGGGTGCAAAGACAAGGCTGCTAGCCTTTGTTTCCCTACAAATAAAGCACACTGTTTGCATTTCCTTACCTATGCATAGGTATCCTTGTACAAATTGGGCCAATAATAAAAAGCTCTTATTATTTTAAGAGCTGTAGTTCTTGGTGCAAAATGGCCACCAACTGCTCCATTATGAAACTCTTTGAACAATTTATTAATCTAATCAAACTTTATGCATCTCAATAAAACTCCATGAAAGTTCTTTCTATACAAGTTTCCATCCAAAATGACATAAGGAATGGATTGAAGTATGAAATACCTTCGTTTTGCATTGTTTCTTGAATCCAACTTGAAGGAGGATTTGGAACAACAGTTTGATCTTCATTATTTAACACAAGGACAACCTCTTCTTTGATTTGTTCGTTGTCCTCAACCTTAGCAGCTATCTTCTTAGACAATCCTTTGCCTCTTACTAGCTTGGTAACCTTGATTTAAACATCATATTCCATGACTTTGGTTATCCAACTAGTCCTTTTATCATTTAGATCCTTACTCAGAAAAATTATTTAACGCTTGGGTGAGAAACCATAAGATGAATCTTATTGTTTGAAAGCAAATACTTGAAATTTTTAAGGCTTCTAATGATAGCTAAAATGTGTTTTTCCACAAAGGTGTACCTTTCCTCATAACCTTCCAAACCTTGGCTGAAGAAGGCTATTAGATACTATATCCCATCTTCATTCTATTGCACCAACATAGCTGAGATGGTATCAATGCTCCCAAAGGCATATAGTGTGAAATCTTTAGTAAAATTTGGGTTTACAAGAGTAGGTGCAACTGTAATAGCTTCTTTAATCTCTTCAAAACTCCTCTTAGCTTCTCTTGACCAGCTGAAACTTACATTTTTCTTTAGCATAGTTGTTATAGGATTCAAGAGGGTTGCAATGTTAGGTATAAACCTTCTAATAAAAATTTTTCTTCCTAAGAAGTTGTATAGACCCTTCTTTTGAGCAGGTGAAGGTAAGGCTAAAATTGCTTTTACTCTTTCAGGGTCTATTGTAATACCTTGCTTTGAAATTATGTGACCAAGCAATTTTCCTTCATGGACAACAAAGATACACTTCTTAGAATGGAGAGAAACACCATATTCCCTACATCTCTCAAAGAGTTTCCTTAAGTGATCAAAATGTTCATTAGCATGTTTTGAAAAAACAATTATGTCATCAAGTTAAACAAGTACAAACTTTTTCATGAGACCTTGGAAAGCCATGTCCATAGCTCTTTGGATTTTTTCCCTTGCATTGGACAATCCAAAGGGCATCTTTCTATATGCCATGGTTCCCCATTTTGTGGTAAAAACATTTTTGAACTGATCTTCTTTAGCAAAATATGATTGTACCTTGAATAACCATCTAACAATGAAAATTTGTCAGATCTTGATATAACTTGCAATATCTATTCCATTGAGGGTAGCAAATAATGATCTTTGAGGGAATCTATGTTTAGATATCTAAAGTTAACACATAACCTGATTTCACCATTCTTTTCCCTTACAGGTACTAAAGTTGACACACAAGATGTACTCTTAATAGGGAAGATGATATTACCTTGAATCAACTTGTTTAGCTCTGTTTTCATGAGGTGTTCCAGCTTTGGATTCAAAGGCCTTTGTCTCACTGGTTTCACATTGGGTTCCAACTCAATGGTGTGTTGAACCAATTCAAGGTTAAATTTTTTCAAATCTCCATATTCCCAAGCAAAAACATCATCAAATTCTTGGAAAAGTAAAATAAAAGCATTCTTTTCTTCCTTTGTGCATACCTTTCCAAGCTTTAGGAGCTTGTTTCTAAAGATCTTAATGGGTTCATAATGCTCTTATTTTTACTGAAATGATGGTTTTGTCTTTCCTCACTTGATCATCAGAGTTGAAAATAGATTTTAAAGTTTCCAAACCTTTTGGCAACTTATTTGATTTCAGCTGTAGAATTTGATTATCATACTGTTGCTACCATTTTTGTTGATTCCCAGCTACAAATTCAGCCTCTTCAATCAAAATTTTTACAATTTGTTCATCACTTTCAAATACTTTCCAACTGGTGTTATTATTTGGAAATGATGGCCTTACTACCACCTTTACATACTGCTTTTTTTCAACATTTTTCACCTCTTTTGAAATGTCTAATTGTGAACTCATGGCAGCCAATCTATCAGCTTCTTTATTCTGATTTTTTGGAATGTACAACAAATTAAAGGCATCAAAATCTTCTATAAGATCCCAAACCCTATGCTTATACAACTTGAGAAATTTTTTTTTAGTTACATTCAGATTTCTCACCTGATTTGCTACCAGTTTTGTATCCCCAAGTACCTATAAGCACTTGATACCTTTCTTTCTTTCCCACTCTAAGCCATGGATGAGTATCTCATACACCATTATATTGTTAGAGCAGCTGAAAGCAAACCTCATAGCTGAATAATATCTCTCACCATCAACAGAGATCAACATAGCATCTCCACAAGCACCCACTTTGCTTCTTGAGCCATGAAAGTACAACTGCCAAAGTTGATTAGACTACTATTCACACTACTATTTTTCCTCTTTTACTAGGTTAGGGACAACTACATCTTTCTCATGAATCATGTAAATCCCTAGTCCTACTTCATCCATATGATTGAAAGGATCAACTTCATGATTCTCATCTGCCCACTCATCCAAGATTAGATCAGTTATGCCTACTATGGGAGTGTTGGGATCTTGGATGATGGATTGTTCTTCTTGTTTGTGAATGGAAAGATTTTCATTTATAGCATTAGGAACATATGGTTCTATATGATATTTTGCAAGAAGTTCTAATTTTTTGGTCACCTTAGTGTCATATCTTGTTCTAAAGAACAAGTGTGACCAACCAAAAAATAGATATCCTCCTAACTTTGTAATGAAATCCCTTGAAAGGCATATGGAAAAGAAAGGTGGTAGATCTATGACATAGATATCTTGTGGGATTGAATTTTTTTGGCAAGAATGTAAGGTAAGACTTAGATTTTTAATTACTTGAACTAAGTTTATGGTTGTCCCATTCAACTGAATTACTCCCTTTGAAATAAGCTCATATGTTAATCCCAGCTTATCTACTAATTGTTTTGGCATTATAGAGCTGCTTGCCCCTGAGTCAATCATGCAATTGTGAACTAAGTGCTAGCCAATAATCAGACTAACATAAAATGGGGGTGGTTTAACCACTTGAGTTGGCTATTCACTCTTTTTTTTTGGGCTATTTGCAAGCACAATTTTGGGTTTCTCTTTAGGAGTCTCATTTGAAAACAAGATCTTAGCTAAGGCATCTTGCAATAAGTCCTTTTGTCTAGGGCTATACAAAGCATCCAACATTGTCATACTAATAGTAGCTTTCTTCATGTGATCCACAATATTAAATGGATTAGTACTAACCTTTTGATGTCATTGTAGAGGTTGTGATTGAAATTTTGACTGTTCTTTACTCGTCACCACTTGATTTCTTGGAAAAAAATGAATATTTTGTAAAGATGAAGGCACAACTTGACCTTGTTGGCTTGTAGAAGTCTGATTTGTGCCCTTATTAGCTTGTTGTTGACCTTTATCAGCCTGTTTTCCTATGTAAACAACTCTTTTCTTTGACCTTGTATTGGCTGCTATAGAGGTATATGACTAAATTTGACCTTGTGTGTTATTCACTCCACACTACTCTTCACTTTTCCAATTCATCAATGCAACATAAGGATATCCTTCACTGGTCTAAGAAACCTAGTGTCCACTAGTCCCTCAAGTTGTATCTTATGGGACAACAGTGCTATTTTGTGCCATGAGGGCCTGATTGATCAATCCATTCAAGCATGTGGCTTCGTTATGAGGTTGGTTACATGGAAAACACTACTTATAATCATGTGCCATGTTGTTTTGCACTGGTACAAGTTCTCTAGAAATGTTGGCAGTATTTTGATTGTAAGGTTGATAAGGCATTGGATTAAAATTGCTTCTCTAACCTTGAGGATAAACTTGATAAGGAGGCCTATTGGATTGATATGTTGCTTGATATGGTCTAGGATTTTGGCCTACTTGATTCTTGAAATTCACTAAATCATTGCCGACAGTTTTTAATAGGATTTTTATCTCTTGGAGCTCTTGAGATTGGGCCGAGACACTCTTCTCTTGGGATGAAACTTGGTAATTCAATGCTATAATAGGAGAAATATCAGCTATAGTAGGTATTTGCACTAGGGTAGGTGGTTGTACCTCAGGAAAAATAGGCATTAGAGGCCTTGGAACTATTTTACCAGCTTGTATGATGTTTTTTCTACTCTAATGGCGATGTCATATGCATTAGGAAGTGTATTTCCACCCATTGAATAGATCATCATAGATATATCACTATTAAGGGCTTTAAGGAAATACAAGAATGCATGTTGGACTAAAGGTCTTTCCATTGTTGGAATTCTATCTCAAGTTTTCTAGAAACGATAGTTAAAATTAGACATGTGCTCATGTGGAGCTCTCTTGATGGTAGTTAGTTACTCAACCAAAGACAAATGATCTAATTTTTCATCAAAATGCTTGTGTAAGCCATCACCTAGTTCATCCCATGTTCTGATTGAATTAACTGCCAAACTCTTGAACCATTACAAAGCTTTTCCTTTTAGGGATGTGGCTAAAAGTTTGGTTGTCACATTCTCATCTATGATATTATGAACTAATCATAAGGTGGCTACATCCCTGATATTCTCAATAGAGGTAGTCTGATATTCTCCTATGAAAGAAGGTAAGCTTCTAAGGGCTGCCATAGGAATAACATCATGTTGAGCATTATTTAATGGGCTGCCCCCATTAAATGGTGCAAAGGAAAATTGCCTTTCGATTAGATTTGTTAGTACTTGAATGTTAGGTATTCAAACTCTTGGAATAGGACTTGCAGGCCTGCAATTTGGAGGTGTAGAATATGATCTAGCTAGGCTAGGACTCCTCGCTACCCTCCCTTTTCTTCTTGGTGGTGACAATTCCAAATGCTCAAAGGGAGAGGAGCTTCCTCTTGTTTGCACTCTTCTTATGTGCTGATTGCACTAGATTTGCTTGAAAATTAAAGTAGAGTTGCCAGATATATGTTTATAACCTCAAAAAGGTCAAAAATATTGTTGCATATACCAAGACAATAGTAAAAATGTTTGTATTTATTGACTGAAATGAGTTTTAGTGTCCCACCAGGCATGCCAAAAACCGTTGTCACGAAGGATTGCACCTTGAATGCTAAAATTTAAAGCTCGACAATCCTATGCAACCTGGGGACATCCTTAGGCCCGTGGATTTCCTAAGATGGGGATGCAACTCCAAATTATGGGCTGGTTCCCTTTGAAAAACCTCCTAAAATATGCTGGTTTGATTGGAAAAGGGATAGATATTGCTTTGGAAATGAAATTTACTGCTACTAGGAGGTGATGCACATATTTTTAAACTCTACTAGCCACTCTAAACTCTCAATCATATTGAAACAAAAGGTTTGTTTGTTCATAACTCACAAATAATCATGAAATACATGTGTTTTATGAGAAGGTTTGTTGTCAGTGTTTGTACGAAGGAAAAAGAGTTTTCACAACCTCAACTACTGAATACTCTAACACAACTCATAACCTATATTTGACATGTATTCTTTCACTTTTACAATGCATAAACAAGACATATGTAAAAGGTTTTATAGGTTTTATAACCCTATATTGTCTTCTAATTGTCATCTATTTTCTCATCTTTCACTAAGTTCTTTGTAGATGCCCATTACTTGGTAGCTCTACTCTTGATTATCACATGCCATGGCTACCCTACATTTATGTTAAAGAGGTTTCCTTCACTAATTTATTCACTATGGCTATGAATCTAATCCTCAATTGTCATGAATCATTAAAAACATTGCCTCTTCTAAATGTATGGTGACTTCCATTCCTGAAGGTCATGGTTATAAGAACATTATTATAATCATTTACTATTAATGACTCACCCATAGTCCTAAAAAATTCCCCAAAGTCCTTATCACAGTTACACATCAATGTGGCTTGGAGATTATCATGGTTGCTACCTTTATAGGACTGTAATAGGGCTTATGACCGTCATGAATCATTGAAAACATTTTAGAGGTTACAAACTTCCCTTACAACTTGGTCTTCTACCCAGTGAACCAACATCACTATCCTTCATGCATTCGCAAGTCTCTTTGAAGTGATTGCTCCCAATAAACACACAAGGTGCACTATGAAAGTCCCTTTCATGATAGCCTATGAATATTGTCCCGTTCTTGTTTGCATCCTTGATATATCTCCCATCCGAAACCTTGTTTTGACAAAAATATCATGACTGCCCCTTCATGATAGTGTTGTCCTCTTTTCTATTTCATGGCATTTTGATTTCATTGATCTAATACTTTGTCTTATGTAGTTGTGAACACTCTTACATTGGTCTTGAAAGCTTATGGTTTGTGTTTTCAAAACTATTTTTCTTGCCACTAAGGAACTCTACCCTTTACTCATCTATCCCTTTAGTTCATGAACTATGACTGTATTAGGTATTTATGGATGTCCTCTATCTTTCCATTGCAAAGTTGTCTTTTTAGGTTGCTGCCTTTATTGACAATGCTTTGACTATCATCATGTATAGGGAGAAGTATTGTCTTTTGAACTTCATTTACACAGTCCCTTTGAAATTCTTTTTATTTGACCTCTCAAAAACTTGGCCTGCCACTACCTTCTAGAGTTCTCTCTATCATTCACCATTTCAAGGTGACTGTATCGTCCAATTCAAGAGGTGACTATGCTTGATGTTGAATGGTGACTGCCATTAAAATGTTCAAACTATCCCTTTGTCATTTGTGCTTGATAAAATTCCCTTTTGAATTTTTTTTCCATGCTTCTAAAGTGGTCACTGTTTTATCTTGATTGCAAGGAGGTTATTGTCTTTAGACTTCTCATCATGCTTAATTTTCCTTAACTAATTAGTTGGTGTTGACTGCCACCTTAGATTTCAATGTGATACTTGTCACCTTTTACAAAATGGTGTCATTTTAGCATGTATGATTGTCTTCTTCACATCTATGAACATGTGAGACCTTGAAAACATGCACAAGACTGTCATTAAAATTAGTAATCTACCTCCTTGATACAACCCTCAGAAAAGGTCAAAGTCTTCATGAACCCAAATCATGAGGTCTCACAATCATGGAGCAATCTGTGAATATGATGGGCTACACTTAATGAAATAACAGCTCCTCTTGTTCTCCTTACACGTATGAGGCTTTCTCTTGTTTCATCTCATGCACTTTCCTTCTCGATAGTGCCGCCCTTTGAATTGTGAATTTTATGACCTCTATCCACTACTCCATCTGTCATTGGTATTATGGAAGGGTTTACAAACCAAAAACAAGACTAGGAACCTACTGTGAAACGTTCCCTTGGAGTAATCTTTGTGATACTGTCTTGAACACTGCCCCTTTTTCTCTCTATATCTGCTATAAGTAGGCGGTGACTATATTTGATGACACAAAATCTAACGTAATGTTAATAGATTCAGAGTAATCAAACTCTATTATGAGAAATACCTTATACCCATATGGGCAACTCATAAAATTTAGAACAACACAATTTTATTGACAGATATGCAACAACAAAATGGGTATATATCTTGATAAGCATGCATTATTCCCACTTCAAATGCATATATGAAGTTGTACCCTTCTTGGTTTGAGCTTCCATCTATGGTTAAATTAACATCAAGGAATCCAAATCAGATTTAGACAAAGACACCTCTATCTTTTACACCTTGTAATATTTCTTGGGAAGCTACTCATTAAGAGAAATGGCATCAAGCTACTCACTTCCTTCTCTATTTTTGACTCATAGTGTTTTCACATGCCTTGATTGTGCATTGAACCTTCTTCATGGTTATCAACAAGGTCTCCATACATATCCATTTGCAAGAAACACAAGACCTTTTAACACTCACACAGTCATGAAAGCTTGTCAATGTTAGAAATTGGATTGCATCAAATGGTTGTCATTGATGTCAACTCAGTACCAAATGTATGAAACGTTTACCAGAAGCTATTTCCTATCAAAGATGTTCTTGATCATGAATCGATGTGCTAGTTTCTTGGTCCGGATTCTACCGCAAGACAAGCTATGACTCAAATATCTTAACTATGTCATTATGATTCACTCAGACAACTATATTCGAGATCTTGAGATGTTTTTTGTAGAAAGTTATTGAAGACAGAGTTTAATCTGTATACTATAGTTGTTTTTTTGTTCGGTACAATTGCTTTTTGTTTGGGTCCCAGTCTTGGCCAACCTAACAAATGTTATGCATTAAGAAGATTAAATCTACATTGGGGATGTTTTATATAGATCATAGTCGACTTAATATGATGTACTAATTGTATACATATATAATTTTTTTGAGGAATAAGAAGTGAGTGAGAGAAAATGATGTGAAATGTGAAGTGTGAAGTGACAGTG
>VDFB02115894.1:0-49423 GCA_007258455.2 Sequoia sempervirens
TTGAGGGCATTGGTCAAGAATAGAAATTCAACCTCTCATCTACCAATTGTATTTGACTAAAAAAATTGTTGCCATTTTCATCAAAAAAAACCTTGTGCATACCCTGCAATCATCACATTTCGTGAGAAGACAACTCTTATAAAATTCTTCTTCCAAATATTTAATGTCTTCACCAATTGTGGGTAGATGATTTTCTTCTAAAATTTTGAAGTGATCTACCTATCATAATTAGAGAAAAGGGTTCCAATGAGGAGAAAGACCTCTACTTAAAAATGGAAGGAAATAATTGTACATCATATTTAATTGCATTATCATCACTAGAATGTAAAAAGAGAGGTCTTTTGAAATCACCATTTCGGCCTATAGCTTAATTTACAAATTGAAAATCTTAAAATCCTTGTTGGAACCAATGAAAGATCACTCTTTTATAGTCCTTTTCATAAAAGAATAATGAGACACTCTATCAAATAGTTTGTGCATTGTTTATGATTCCACATTTAAATTTTTTTGGAAAATTGCTACTAGAGAGGGTAGCACACTCTTCTATTGCTTCAAAAGCATTTTTATGATTCCACATTTTGCATACATGCTCAGTAGTGTATTTTCAACCATGATATCTGATAAAAGCTCTTTATTTTATGCTTGATGGATGCCCTAGTATTTCATGTGAAAAATTTGTATAAAAAATAGAGTTTTAAAATATATGTTAGGATTTTAAGTGTGTCTCACAACTACTTCAGACACTACCAATATTTATGAAACCCTTTGATATATCTAAAGCTTATTTCGCATGCACTTTTCAAAATTATCTTAAATTATTAAGAGAGTGTTGGTCTTTGAAAAGGTTTTAAGAACTTTTTCAAAGGTCGATAGATATTTTAAAACCTCTCAAAACTTATCATGCCCTCTTATCCTTATAATTCTCTTTATTTTAAAGATAAACATTGATAAATTTTAGGTTTTAAGAATCATGTCAAATTCCATAGAACAACTTAAAACTTCTAGCAAACACCTCCCCTTTAGAACCCAATATAATTTGGGAGTTATAAGGAATTGTATAACTACTTAAAAGTTTTAGAATAATAAATTTCAAGAATCCGAAGAGGTTTTAATAAATTTTTAAGGTACCAACTTCTAAAATAAAACTTTCAAACTTTTTATTTCAACTTTGCAATAACCATAACTTTGGTTGATCAATATGGGAGATTGAAAATTTAATAAATTTTAAATGGGATCATTTTTAATGTGAAAACTAACCAAATTGTGTATAATAACCCCAAAGAGAGCTCTATTAATTTGTTTGGCTCCAACCATCCAAAAACTCATGTTTTAATTGTTTCCATATATATCCCAAAGGGAAATGTATTTTTCCCTAAAAAAAATTCATAATGTACTTGATGAAGTTAGGAATGTGTCTATAAAATATTTTTCTTCCAGCTTGAACATAACTTAATATATTATTATTTTTCCTTAACAAGGTCAAATTATGCATGCAAACACATGGTACTAACCTTTTGTGACAACATAGATAGGTAAACATATTCAATTTGACTAACAAATTGACACTTGATGTGATTAAATGCACTTGTATCAATTGGGAATCATAATTAGGTTTAACATATAGTGATGTTTAATAATTTAGACATAAAAAATTTAAAATTTGGTACAATCAAATATGGGGTTAATAGTTGGCTCTAACTAAGGACAAGGACCTTGCAAACATAGCAGGAACCTAGAATCTCTAATAAGGATTGGTAGGTTAAATCTATTGGGTTAAAAATTTAGGAAACTAACAAAACATGAAATGAGAGAGATAAAATGGAAAGATGAACCCATAAATACCTTCGAGAACCAGTATGCACCTTTGGTATCTTATGTTTCTTTTTTTAATCAGATTCCAATAGCTTGATACAAGCACATACTACTATGCCATTAAAGCGAAAACATGCATAGTTTATTTCCATCATATTAACCCTTAGAGGAAAGATATTGTAGTTTGTAGATCTAAGTAAATTTCAGTAACATAATGGCATGTAAATTAGCACTTTAAGAATATGAAAGAAAAAGAATTGAAGAATAAAAGAAAAAAGATAAGAAACACCAATATACATGGGGAAAACCCTTTTGGGTAAAAAAACCCACACTCAAAAGAATTGAATCAATGCATTAATTTACAACAAATACTATTACAATACACTTGCAGGCTCTAAGCCTTAACATGGAAATTTACATCTTTCTTTTCTTTGGAGGAAATTTGACAACATAACCTTGCAATGAAAAATTTTCATCTCAACTTTGTCAAGCATACTCTCATTTTATAGATCACCAAGATAGATGCCTAAAAACCATCCTCAATCTTCTACAAATACAATATCTATAAAATCTCAAAAAATATGAGCTTTAACTCAACCTGCTAATCCAAAAACATCTTATCAATATCTTGTCCATATCTTGGTCACCTAAAGTAGATAAAGCTAAGAGATTATTTATTCCTCTTCAGTTTTGATATAAAAATTGATTACCAAGACTCTCAAATCAACATAGGAAATTACAAAAATAGTTTTATCATCAATATAGAAATATGTGACATTGTCCTCCTAAAAATAGGACCTCCTAGAGTGGGTGCCAACTTTCTAAAATATGGATCTTATCATATCTCATCACCTTCCATGTAGGATTCTATCTCAACAATAGAACACACAAAGTGAATGGAAACTTAGAAATTTTAATACATTAGGATAAATTAATATTGGTGCAATCAAGGATGGAGGGTCTGAAAATAGGACTGTCCAACCTTGCAGCAAGAGTAAACACAACAAAAACTCAAAGAATTGGAATAACAATCACACATGTAAATATAGAGAATGATCAATTATTCGTTGGCAACATGCCCTGCCTTTTGGCTTACAAATTACATAATGATATGGCGTTAAGCCCAGAAACACAATGAGGGTCAAAGCCCTTATCTACTATCTATCACTTCAATCTCTATCCTTCTACTTGATTGATTTCCTAATGCAACTACATGATGCCTATATATATCAACTCTCAGCTCTAGAAAAGGCCCGCGTCGGCCCCAAAGTTGATGAAACGTGTGAAGGTCAGCCAAAACATATGAATTTCCTTTGATCCTCAAACAAAAATGATGCGGATCAGAACGAAGGTTCCTCGATGATTGTGTATCCTTATGAAATGGTCTCCTAAGCCCCACAAGTCACAGGATAGGTCTGCACACTTGAAAAGCCAAGACTAGTTTGTGAATTCTCTTTGTCCAAATACAGTTGATATTCTGTTAGCGATAACTTTGTACTGGAATCTCCAAAACACTTGAATTTTGGATATGATGTAGATGTAGCCATGAAGATCATATATCCTGCTCTGTGAGCTCTGATGTTACAATGTGGTACAATGCAGTATGAAATATTGAGACTAGGTCCTAACAAATAACTACTAAAATGCAAGAAAACATGAATGTAGATAGTTTTGGTTGATGCAAGATTGCTTGAAACCTAGGATGCTCCTACATTAGACACCTGAGGTTGAAGAAAAGTGAGCCTCTCACTTTTCTGGGGCTAGAAGAAAACCAATGCAGTCCACCTCAGCCTGAGAAATCAATGATGAATCTTCCTCTGGCCTTCCTTTCCATCTGACTAGATATTCCTTGTATTACCTTCCTCTGGTACTACAGCCAACTCTATTGTCTAAAACTTCCTCAATTTCCTTTGGATGATGTTCTATCTGGTCTGGCAAACCAGCTTCTCTATCCTTTGGTGACGCACCTTCATGATACTGCTATAGATCTGCAATGTTGAATATAGGTGATATGCCAAATTCCTCTGGTAGCTCCACTTCATATGCATTTCCAAAGTCAAACTTCTTGATGATCTTACAAGGTCCAAAAAATTTCATCTTCAACTTATTATATGTCCCAACTAAATCTTTATTTTCTCAGATATACCATCACTTCCTCTCCTACTGCAAACTCCTTATGTCTTCTCTTCTTGTTTGTTGTCCCCTTGTAGGTATTGTTCATCTTCTCCAGATGCTCCTTGACTTGAGTATGCAGTCTCCATGAATCCTACAAATTCTTCTACCTCCGCACTCCTTTTATTCTCCATACTGATATCTCTTAATTCTACTACTCCTCTAGGTTGTTGTCCTATCACAATTTCAAATGGTGTCTTTCCTATGCTCCGATTTACTAAATTGTTGTATGTGAATTCTACTTGTGGTAGTATTAAGTCCCAAATTCCTGCTTTACCTTCAGTCAAACACTTCAGCAAGTTCCCCAAACCCCTATTTACCACTTTTTTTTGTCCATCTTTCTGTGGGTGAAATGTTGAACTATACTTTAATTTTGTCTTCATCTTCTTCCACAACGTCTTCCAAAAATATCCAATGAATTTAGTGTCTCTGTCTGATACTATGGTCTTTGGTAGTCCATGTAATCTCACAATCTCCTTGAAAAATAGGTCTGCAACATGCACTACATCACTAGTTTTCTTACAAGGTATGAAATGTGCCATCTTATAAAATCTATCCACAACCACAAATACAAAGTCAAATCCCCTTGGTGTCTTAGGTAATCCCAACACAAAATCCATGCTTATGTCTTCCCAAGGTCTCTCTGGTACTTTCAATGGTGTATACTTCCCAGTGTTCTAACTATTTCCTTTTGCAACCTGACAAATCCTACAACTCTAAACATATTTCCTGACATCCTTATACAACTGTGGCCAAAAATAGTTCTCACTCACCAATGCTACGGTCTTATCAATTCAAAAATGTCCTGCTAATCCTCTGTAATTATTTTCCTTGATTGAATTCTCCCTCATTGAACACCTAGGGATACATAGTTGATTTTTCTTGAACAACATACCTTCCTAAATGAAATAATCCAACCATCTGCTTCTATTCGTCTCCACAGGTTCCTTGCAAGCCTTCCATTCCTCAGTAAAATCAATGTCCCCTTCATACATATGCTTCAGTTCTTCAAAACCCAATACTTCAATTCTCGTCTTGGTCAACAAACTCCTTCTCATGCTCAATGCATCTACAACCTTGTTTGACTTCCCACTCTGGTGCTTCAAGAAAAATGTGTAACTCTGCAAGAACTCTACCCATCTCATGTGCCTTTGGTTCAACTTCCCTTGACTATTCAAATATTGCAAAGCTTGATGATCTGTATACAACACAAACTCCTTAGGTAATAGATAATGTCTCCACTTCTTTAAGGCTTGTATGATTGCATAGAATTCCTTATCATAAACTGAATATCTTCTCCTGGAATCATTCAATTTCTCATTGAAGTAGGCTATCGGTCTCCCTTCCTGACTTAACACAACTCCTATTGCACTTCCACTAGCATCACAATCTACTTGAAATACCTTATCAAAGTCTGGTAATGCCAACATAGGTTTTTCTTTCACCTTCTGTTTCAACAACTCAAAACTCTTTTGTGCTCCAGATGTCCACTTGAATTCCTTCCAGCCACCCCTCTTTGTCTTTGTCATAGATGTGCAAATACCACTAAAGTTTCTAATGAACTTTTGGTAAAAATTTGCCAATCCATGAAATGATCTTACCTCTCCAACATTCACAAGTGTAGGCCATTCAACTATTGCTCTAACCTTCTCAAGGTCCATCTTCAATCCTTCCACACATATCACAAATTCTAGATATACTAGTTCTTCCTTCATGAAACACACTTCTTGATGTTTATCAACAACTTGTAGTACCCCTCCATTTATGCTTATGTTTTCTACTATTATGTTTTCCCACAGTTAGACTATGATATTTTGTTTGGATATTTTGATCGCTAGTTTTGAGCGACAGTGGATTTATTCTGTGACATGATGATACATTGTTTGGTGATTACTGATTTTAGACATGCTTTGAGATAGCGTAGATGCTTTCTTTCAGATGATTCTTGCTATGCATATGTTTTGATGGACTAACAGTTATTTATTTTGTCAATTTCATGTGACGTGTATTGGTGTGGAGAATGGAATCGCATCACTCGCTTGCGAGTGCCCTGTGATATCCGTGATTTTCTCCGCACGGTGTGTCTGTTCAATGATTTATATATATATATGCATGTTATTTGCTTGGTTTAACTGGATTAGCGAGGGTACATGGCCTGGAAACTCCCGCGATTTTCGAAGATTAAGCGATGTCAGACTCAACGTTATGTTGATTGGAACGTTTGGGACGTCTGAAGTCGGTCTTTCAGCTTTGGCTGGGTTTGGGTTTGGTCGCGTTCGCGTAACTTTCGCGGGTGGGATGAAGTTGAACTGGACAATAAGTTTGGTATTTACGATTGGTTTTAATCGTGGAACCCGTTGATGAACATGGAATGTTGGGTTCGTTGCAACTGGAAGTAAGGTAAAGTATTCGTGGAATAGATTGTAATGTTTAATTAAATATTTGAATTAATAAAATTAAGGGCACGGGCGGAAGCGGAATAAATGGGATAAATGATGAAAGGAGGATAAATTTGGTTTTCATTTTCCATAGAGCGTAACGTGGTGAATAACGGTGGAAGGCTGAAGATGGGTTTGGAATAGGACCATTCCGGTACATTTCGGAATGTCGCCAGGGCTGGCGTTTGAATCTTTGTTTGCCAACTGTTGAAGATTCTTAGCGGATTTTGTAATGCAGTTGCTATTTGGGCTTGGTTTCTCGGGAAGGAATTGTGAAAGCTTCAGGCAAAGTTCTTCCCAGTCAACTTTTTGAAGCACAGGAAAACATGTAATCTTCTCATGAATTATTTTATTTGTTTTCAAAGGGAATGTCTGTGAAAAGAGATTATATTTTGTCGTGCTTACAAAATTTGACGTTTGAGAAACTTACAATAGAATCTTCTCTATGGGAAGTAATTTTGTGGGAAAATATTTTTTGAAAGGGAAAATTAAACCTCTGGGTAAATTAGTTTTTTGAACGGAAATATTGCGCGTATTCTTCCTTGAAATCCCTGTTGAAATTTTTTATAATTTCCCCAATTTCCCGTATGAAAACCCCGAAGAAAATTTCAGTATATATATTATTGTGAAATCCTGTGAAAATTATATATATATATATATGTACATATATTTTATACATATATGTTTCATATATAAATTGGATTGTTAAAGAATTTATTTATTTCCATGTTCGTTGCCATACAGGCATGATTAGGAAATTTTAAATTAAAAATTCACAGTTTACGAATCGTCGTACGGGCGATATTTATAAAAATTCATTTTAAAAAATAATAATAATAATTAAATTTTTGTGTGTTTGGGGAGGGCCGAAACCCTCCCCACACCCCTTATGGGTGGCGCAGCCTTGGTAAGGGTCGCGGCCTCCCCACAGGGAGGTCGCGAGCTGCGCCGTGGATTTTATGAGTTTTATTTTATTTAAAAGTTTCATATGCGAATTTTATATGATGGGTTAAATTTGATTTTTCATTTTAATGTTATATTTAATATTTATATATATATATTTATATATATATATATATGTATATATGTATATGAATATATATATATAGTGGAAATAAATGTGAATAATTGTATAAATATGATTATATTTATCTTGTTAGGAAAAATAATGTTGGGATTTTTAAGACAAAATATATATTTTCTTAAAATTATATTGCATATGAAATATCATTGATTGAGAAAAATATAGTTTTTATTTTTATATGTGAGATTGAGAAAATCAAATTAGAATAAACTGATGCAATTTTCTTTAATATACGAGAATTGGATTACGATCAAGTTGATTTATATCCTGTTATTTATGACTGATTTGAAAGGATTTAGTAAATCCAAATAGTAGATTTCTATTGAATTTTTATTTGCTTTAAATCCTGTTTTGTTGTGATTTGGGCAAATTGGGAAAATCTTAAATAAACAAGTCTTCCAGACCAATTTAATACCGTGGGGATTATGTTTGTTAAGTTGAATTCATATGTTGGCTAAGTTGTGTACATGATATTAGCTTGGTACTTAGATACCTGATTTTTGTGAACATAGACGTTGATGTTCGTTATGAATAGTGTTGAAATTGTCTGTTGTATGTTGTACACTTTGTAAACCTTAGTCAAGAAAACTTAGATTCCTTTGTTATGTTTAGGGGAGTGGCTTTTTGTAAGGGCCGACACACAAAGTGGTGTCAGGGTAACTTACAAAGAGTTAGTAAGTCAGTGATAACTAAATAACACAGTAGTTAGATTAAAACTCTTAACAAGATGTTTATGCCTCGCTTATGATTCTTGAGCTACTTCAGTCTTGAGTATAAGATGAGAAGGCCTGGAATGGAAAATCGGTGTCTCGTTTCTTCAAAAGACATTTGATTCCGCAATGACTTGCAATGGGGTCGGGTTTCGTAAGAGGTTACCAAGGTAACCCAAGATTGGGGGCTGGAACCTAGGAAGAAACACCAGGGTAACCTTTGCAATATTGTGATGACACTCCACCTAAAATAACAGTTAACCTTGTGTATGTAGAACATTCAATTGTCTAAAATCTGGAAGCAATGTAACCATCAGTTAGTTGTGTACTAGTGTCTAGGGTTAGTAGATTATGTCTAGGTAACCATATTACTATCTCCTAGCATGGGGGGTGGACCTACGGGTACCACATGGTTGGGTGGAATGTGCACCTTACTTCGTTGGGTCCCCAATTTTGTGATCATGGTAATGAGAGCTTCATGGATGGAGAGCTCGCTCTTGAAGACTTATGTGTACTTCTTCATTGTAATTTGTAAATCTTGTATTTTAAAACATCCCTCAATTGTTATGAGGTGAACATTGTAAATGTAACTTGTAACTATTATATGATCTACCTCATCAGATGGATGAGTATTGTATTATTTTATCAAATGCAATGTATGAAACATATTTGTACTTTATATTATCTTGAATGGAGTTTCAAATGAAATGCAATGTTTATTTTTATGATAATGTTAATTAATATGTGCAATTTTGAAATACTAAAGTCGTCTATGGAAACTCAAAGTAGTGTTATGTTGTGTAACTTAACGAATGTATGCAACTAATTAACTTAATATTAACACTTTCAAAAAAAAAAATTATTTCACTATTATATACAATTGCAACATTCCTTAGGTTATTATGATGGGGCATTACAGATTGGTATCAGAGCCAAGGTTACAAACACTGGATGCTCTGGGTAATCGTGAGCCCATTAGGTTGACCTAGTATGTAGTGTCGCAAACTATTAGCCTTGGTTGAATAGTATCTAAGACTCGTTATTGTTATGTGTAGGAACATGCCTAGGCGAGGAGGAAGAGGTCATGGTAGAGGTCAAGGTGGAGGCCGAGGGCCAATCCCTCAGGTTACTCCCCCTCCGAGTCCTCATCACAATGATCAGGCATAACAGTTGGATTAGAGGAATGTGGGACAGAATCCCGAATAGTCAGGAGTAGAGGGTTCTCAGATACGTCCTTTATTAGAGGAGGTCCTTGCTCGTCTTGGACCTAGATAGGAAGATGAGCAGGAGGTTGTTAGGGAGAGAGATAGATCTCCTAGGAGAGTAGATGACTCAGCACATCAGGATGCTATTACTACAGGACATATGAGGGATTTACTGAGAGCACGCCCTCCTACCTTTGATGGAACAGGAGGTGGATTAGAGGCTGAGACCTGGCTACTAGATTTGGGTAGATGCTCCGCCATGCACCCTTATGGTAGCAATACCCGTGCCAGATGCGCTATTATGCATTTGAGAGGATTCGCCTCTACTTGGTGGCGCCTAGAGGAGAAAAAGCTCCATTTGGATATTGGGTCAATGTCTTGGGAGATGTTTCTCAAGAGGTTTAGAGCACGGTTCCTATCAGAACACTGGAGGCAGCGACGGGCTGATGAGTTTCATGATCTACGTCAGTTGGCTCTTTCTGTTGAGCAATATGAATGTAGGTTCTATGAACTCAAGCAGTATGCTGGTATTGGCGATGATGAGCCTATGCTAGTATAGCACTTTATCAGGGGTTTAAACGCATGCATTAGTGGTGGTGTCCGAGTCTTTGAGCCAAAGACTATGGAAGTTGCGGTGGAGAAGGCTTGCATAGTGGAGGAGAACCTTGTTATGGTGTTAGGTGGTCACATAGGAGTGCAGATTGGCAATGCTCCTACAGCAAGTTTTAGTCCATGAGGTGGACAGGCACAGATAGGTGGTTCCTCTAGGAACCAACAGACACCCACAAAGGGTGGGCAGCAACAACAACAATGAACACCTCAAAAGAAGAACAATCCTCAACCACAACAAGGTTATAGTCCTCAAACAGGAAAGGGTCGCAACTGGTGGCACAACAAGCACAATAGGCAGGAACAGCCTGCGCAGAGTGCTCAGTCTACTGTCAGTAGGGGTAGTTTCCAGCAATCCAATGCACCTTCGGGTGGCAGAGGATTCGGTAGAGGCACAGGCACAGGTTGTTACTCATGTGGGCAGCAGGGACACATAGCTAGGTAGTGTCCGATGAGAGGTCCTACAGGTTCAGAGCCTACAGTGGGTGATGCAGGACGATCACATATAGTATATGCTGCGGTTAATGACCGCCAAGCCGATCACCAGAACACAGTGGTCGAAACTTCAGGTAAGTTACATGGTGTTAGTGTTTCCATTCTTTTTTATTCCGGAGCCACTGACTCCTTTATTTCACCGACCATCGTTGACCATTGTGGTCTTGTGGCGGTAAAGCAAGGTGGTAAGTGGCAAGTTGAATTCGCCTCAAGGGTGAAAGTAGCGGTAGAAAATTTAGTACATAATTGTGAACTTAAAATTGGTACGTTAACTACCTTAGTAGATTTATATGTTACACCCTTAGGATCGTATGATATAGTTTTAGGTATGGATTGGTTAGCATCTTATCATGCGGTGATTGACTGTCGACTTAAGATAGTTAGTTGCATCAACGATTTAGGTGCGAAAGTGGAAATTAAAGGTGTTCAAAGACCTATCTCTTTGCGGATGATATCTGCTATGCAATTAAAGAGATGTCTTCGTCAAGGATGTCAACTGTTTGCAACAACAGTTACTGATTTGGAAGAAGGTGAGAGTCGAGAGGTATCTCTTGATGATCATCCTATTCTTAGGGAATTCACGGACGTGTTTCCAAATGACATACCTAGAATGCCACCGAAGAGGGATATTGACTTTAGAGTTGACCTAGTTCCTGGAGCTGAGCCTATATCTAGAGCTCCATATAGAATGACGACGGAGGAGTTAGAGGAACTATTAGAAAAGGGTTTCATTTGTCCAAGTGTTTCCCCTTGGGGAGCACCTGTCATCTTCATAAAGAATAAGGATGGATCACTTAGGTTGTGCATTGACTATCGTCAATTGAACAAGGTTACAATTAAGAATCGTTATCCTTTGCCTAGAATCGATGATCTTTTCGATCAAATTAAGGGAGCTAATGTGTTCTCTAAAATCGATTTGAAATCTGGGTATCATCAATTGCGTATAGCTGAAGCAGACATTCATAAAACTGCTTTCCGAACTCGTTATGGGCACTGCGAATTCACAGTAGTACCATTTGGGTTAACGAATGCACCATCAGTATTCATGAGTTTAATGAATGGTGTTTTTCGTACATACCTTGATCGCTTTGTCCTGGTATTTCTCGATGATATTCTTTTAGTTTATTAGAAACATGAAGAACATAGAAGAACACTTGAGACAGGTATTGCAATGTTTAAGGAAAAATCAATTGTATGCGAACCTGAAGAAGTGTGATTTCTTTCAAACTGAGATTAAATATCTTGGACATGTGATATCAGGGAAAGGTATTGTTGTGGATCCTTCAAAGATCCAAGCTATTGTAGATTGGCCCGCGCCTACTAATGTAGGTGAAGTTTGTAGTTTACCGCCGGTCCTGGTAGTTCTTGTAGAGGGATTTTCTAGAATCCCGGTCATCCTAATGCCTGTAGAGAAAAGGGAAGGACTGTTTGGGCAGGCAGGTAATGGAGTTGGCTTTGAGACACTTAAAGAAATTTGACTAACGCTATCTTTGATTGTTCCCCGATCCTACTAAGGAATTCGTGGTGTGTACAGATGCTTCCTTAGAGGGTTTAGGAGCAGTTCTAATGCAAGATGGGCGTGTGATTGCTTATGAGTCTCGCAAACTCAAAGATCACGAATTAAACTATCCTACTCATGATCTAGAACTAGCTGCGGTAGTGCATGCATTAGTTCGATGGAGGCATTTTCTATTAGGTCATCGTTTTGAACTTTCATGGTGTGCTTAGTCTACAAAACATTTTTACGCAACCTAACTTGAATGCTAGACAGAGACGGTGGATGGAGTTCTTGTGTGAATACGATTTTGAAGTGAAATATGTTCAAGGAAAAGAGAATGTAGTGGCTGATGCTCTTAGTCATCGTCGACATGAGATTTCTATTACTACTCTTGAAGTAGATTTGAGGGTTCAAATTTTAGCAGATTATGGGGAAGTAAAAGATGAGGTGAATCTGCTATTTGGGCTTGGTTTCCTACAGGAAAGGAGTAGCAAAAGCTTCACGGGCAAAAGTTCTTTAGTAATTTTTTTTCACAAAAACACGGAAAGCGGTATCTTTTGTGAATTATTTTGCTTTTTGAAAGGGAATGTCTGTGAAAAGAGATTATATTTTGTCGTGTGAAAATTTGATGATTTCATAAAGCTTCTGTAGAATCTTCTCTATAGGAAGTATTTAAAATTTTGTGGGAAAATATTTGTTGAAAGGGAAAATTGAACCTCTAGGTAAATTAGTTTTTTCAACGGAAATATTGTGCGTATTCTTCCTTGAAATCCCTGTTGAAATTTTTTATAATTTCCCCAATTTCCCGTATGAAAACCCCGAAGAAAATTTTACAGTTTCCCTGAAGAAAATTTTAGTATATATATTATTGTGAAATCCTGTGAAAATTATATATATATATATGTACATATATTTTATACATATATGTTTCATATATAAATTGGATTGTTAAAGAATTTATTTATTTCCATGTTCGTCGCCGTACAGGCGTGATTAGGAAATTTTAAATTAAAAATTCGCAGTTTACGAATCGCCGTACAGGCGATATTTATAAAAATTTGTTTTAAAAAAAAAAATTAAATTAAATTTCTGTGTGTTTGGGGAGGGCCGAAACCCTCCCCACACCCCTTATGGGTGGCGTAGCCCCCATGGCTGCGCACAGCAGCCACCATGGCTACTGGGCGCAGCCCTGGTAAGGGTCGCGGCCTCCCCACAGGGAGGTCGCGAGCTGCGCCGTGGATTTTATGAGTTTTATTTTATTTAAAAGTTTCATATGCGAATTTTATATGATGGGTTAAATTTGATTTTTCATTTTAATGTTATATTTAATATTTATATATATATATTTATATATATATATATATGTATATATGTATATGAATATATATATATAGTGGAAATAAATGTGAATAATTGTATAAATATGATTATATTTATCTTGTTAGGAAAAATAATGTTGGGATTTTTAAGACAAAATATATATTTTCTTAAAATTATATTGCATATGAAATATCATTGATTGAGAAAAATATAGTTTTTATTTTTATATGTGAGATTGAGAAAATCAAATTAGAATAAACTGATGCAATTTTCTTTAATATACGAGAATTGGATTACGATCAAGTTGATTTATATCCTGTTATTTATGACTGATTTGAAAGGATTTAGTAAATCCAAATAGTAGATTTCTATTGAATTTTTATTTGCTTTAAATCTTGTTTTGTTGTGATTTGGGAAAATTGGGAAAATCTTAAATAAACAAGTCTTCCAGACCAATTTAATACCGTGGGGATTATGTTTGTTAAGTTGAATTCATATGTTGGCTAAGTTGTGTACATGATATTAGCTTGGTACTTAGATACCTGATTTTTGTGAACATAGACATTGATGTTCGTTATGAATAGTGTTGAAATTGTCTATTGTATGTTGTACACTTTGTAAACCTTAGTCAAGAAAACTTAGATTTCCTTGTTATGTTTAGGGGAGTGGCTTTTTGTAAGGGCCGACACACAAAGTGGTGTCAGGGTAACTTACCAAGAGTTAGTAAGTCAGTGATAACTAAATGACACAATAGTTAGATTAAAACTCTTAATAAGATGTTATGCCTCGCTTATGACTCTTGAGCTACTCACAGGTCTTGAGTATAAGATGAGAGGTACAGAATGGCAAATTGGTGTCTTGATTGTTCAAGAGACATTACGATTAATGATTATAAATAGGGGCCGGGTTTAGTAAGGAGTTGCAGTAGCAGGATTGGGGGCAGGAACCTAGGAAGAAACACCAAGGTAACCTTTGCAATATTGTGATGGCACTCCACCTAAAATAACAATTAACCTTGTGTATGTAGTACAATCAATTGTCTTAAATCTAGAAGCAATGTAACCATTAGTTTGTTATGTATTAGTGTCTAGGGTTAGTAGATTATGTCTAGGTAACCATATTACTATCTCTAGCACTGGGGGTGGACCTATGGGTACCACATGGTTGGGTGGAACGTGCACCTTACTCCTTTGGGTCCCTATTTTTTTATCATGGCATCGAGAGCTTCATGGATGGAGAGCTCACACTTGGAAACTTATGTGTACTTCTTCATTGTAAATTGTAAATCTTGTATTTGAAAACATCCCTCAATTGTTTATGAGGTGAATATTTGTAAAAGTAAATTGTAATTATTATTTGATCCACCTCATCAAATGAATGAGTAATGTAATACTTTATCAAATGCAATGTAAGAAATATGTATGTACTTTATGTTATCTTGAATGGTATTTCAAATGTTATGCAATGTTTATCTTTAATGTTTATATTAATTAAATATGTGCAATGCGAAATACTAAAGTCGTCTATGGAAACTCAAGTAGTGTAATGTCGCGTAACTTAGCAGATGTATGCAACTAATTAACTTAATAATTATACTTTAAAAAAAAAATTATTACCCTTTATACACAATTGCAACATTCTTTAGGTTATTAAGATGGGGCATTCTGAGGTCAAGGTAAAACAGTTGAGTTCACTCCAGATAGGGTGTACATAAGGGGCTTGGAGACTAGGAATATTGTTGCTATTGGGATGGCTGATCATTAATCTCGTGTATATTCCTTTTCACATTTTGCTTCAAAAGATGATAATATTCCTTTGATTGCATCACACACTCCATTGTGTGTGAACCATGTTAGTGAGGAGAAGTTTGGTCATCTACACCTTGGTATTCTAGAGACCAGTGCTGAGCTTCCTACTCCTTGATCTCCTGCTTCTTCAACCATTGATGCTTCTATTTAGCAGGATGATCATAGTTTTTCAGATCTTGCTTTGTGGGATGAATATTTGACAGAGATTTCTAACTTGTTCATGGAGTCTCATATTGCAGATTTGGAGGACACACTTGAGGGGTTTCTCTCCTCTTTAATGACAATTTCAGCACAACTATTATACCATCTACTTTGTCTTTGGATATTGACATTCATGAGTCTCCTTCTTCACTTGATTTGTCATGTTTCTTGGTTGAGTTTGACCATGCTTATGTTGTGACTCATTCAAGCTTGGAGGCTCCTACTCAGTTTTCAGAGGCATACATGAGCATTCATTCTTCCTCCTTTCAATTGGACATGGAGTGACTTCTTTATCAACTTATGAACTTGTTTCTTCCTAAGGGAAGATGTGTTGCTTGTGAGACATTGGGTCATCTTTTTGTTTTCAGGCATTCTTCATCAACATTGGAGCTTCTTCATCATGGGGGGGACATCTTATCTCTCTACTTCCCTCTTATGGGGGGTAATTTGATTGTATATACATGATGCATATTGTCCTTGGGGGGTATCATTGAGTCCTCCATACATCATGTTTCTTTTCTTTTGTTTTCTCTCTTTTGGAGAGGAGTTTTGTCCCATTGGGTTTTCTCCTTTTCTCCGCTTGTGAGAGATTGCATCATTTGCATTGTAAATGGGTACCTAACATGGCCTAGTAGTCGGGACCCATATTCATAGTCTTTGCATAGTTTGCATAATAATCTTCTCCCTAAGTTGCACTTAAGGGGGGGTGTTGGTGTGAATAATGTCTTGTACCTAGCTAATTCATTCACTAGGTAATTAGGGGACATATTCACATGTTAAGTTTACTTAGGAAAAAGATTCTTTCTAGAAGTCTTAGTTGGCTTATCTAGAACTTATCTTATCTAGCTAGGATGCATCATTTCCTAGGTGATTAGGTTGTTGGTTGTCTCATGTCATAGGATTATAACATTTGTCAACATAATGTTTATTACTACATTTCAACCTTTCCTTTATAAGCAAGGCATCTCATGTACATTTGCATAGCAATCAATCATATTCAACCATTAATCAATCTTGCATTGTGAAGCAAGTTTTCTTGCCATTCTCTCTTGTGGAAGTGGTTTTGGTCTAGCAATTAATCTTGGGGGTGTTGGGGAGTCACCATTTACTCCCACAAGGAAAAGGAAGCAAAGGAACTGAGCAAAGACATCTCTAAGGGAGAAATTAAACAAGCAATCTAGGCTCTACAAAATGATAAAACTCCTGGGGCTGATGGTCTCCCTATTGAATTTTACAAGGTCTTTAGTGACTCGGTGGTGGATGATCTATTTGAAGTGTATAAGGAGGCTCTAGAAAGAGGCACTCTAGGGATTGAGATAAACAAGGGCATCATAAAATTACTGCCCAAGGAAGGTGATATAACATAGATAATAAATCAAAGGCCAATAATGCTATTAAATGTGTCATACAAAATCATTGCTAAGGTGTTAGCAAGAAGACTTGTTAACATTTTTCCAAGGTTCATTAACAACACCCAGATTGGGTTCATTAAAGGTAGATACATCCTTGGAAATCTGATTATAAGCTAGGAAGGTATGGAATGGGCCAAAATTTTGAACCAAGAAGTAGCAATGGTACTGCTTGACTTTGAAAAAGCTTATGACAGGGTTGAGTGGGCTTTCATCAAAATGATGTTGAAGGTCTTTGGCTTCCTAGAAAGCTTTTGTAGTATGGTTGTCACACTTTTCAAGGATGTTGTGGCCCAGGTAGATGTCAATGGATCATTAACAGAGGAATTTCTACTGGAGAAATCAATCAGGCAGGGGTGTCCCTTGGCCCCAACCTTGTTTGAGGTTGCTTCAAATACTTTGCATTATATGCTCAAGACTAATGGAAGTTCTTAGTAGGTAAATGGGATAATACTCTCGAATCAAACTAATCTATTAAATATTTATTTTTTTGATGACATGACCCTCTTTCCCCTTCTAAATGAGTCTAATATTTTTGATTTAATGGCAGAACTAGATACCTTTTGTGTTGCCTCGGGTGCCAAGATCTCCCTCTCGAAGTCAATTATGTTGGGTTGGAAAGAGGACCCTCTTGATTGGATCTCAAGGTTCAGTGTGTAGTGGGGAGGACCACAAAAGCAAGTCAGATACTTAAGAATTCCTCTTGCAGTCTACCCCAACCTTAGAGAGATGAGGTTCTCGATTCAAAGGAAGATTGATGCAAAACTAGGTGAATGGAATAGGCAATACTTGTCCCTAGCTAGAAGAATTCTGATCTGTCAAAAAATCATGTCCTCTTACAGTTTATACTTTGCCTCTATTTGGTTGTTTAGCAACTACCAAGTAGATGAAATCCAAAAGAAAATAAGGGTTTTGTGGTCAAATGGGAAAGGGGGGAGAAAGAAGCATGCGGTGAAGTGGGAATGGTGTTGTGTGAGTAAATTGAAAGGTGGAATGGGCTTAAAGGATCTGAAAATGCAGGGTATTGCTTTGGCATCCAAATAGATTTTCAAAGCCCTTGAAGGTAATGAGCCTTGGAAAATTTTGGTCAGGAGCAACCTTCAAAGGGCTATCCTTAAACATGCAAAAGCATGGAAGGATCTCCCCCTATGTGACCTCCTTAGCCATCAACATCCAATCATCCTAGAGAGGTTAGTGGTGTTTAAAAGTATATGGAAAGCAATATGGGAGCACACCAAGGTACATATCTCTAACTCCAAATTCTTTTTGGACGGTACTTTGTTTTCTCATAGGTCAATTTGGTGGAATCTTATGCATAATAATAAGCCTCTGGCACTCTTGCAAGAATGCTTGGCCAAGGGTTGGTCTGCCAAAGGTATTAAAACCTTTGATCAAATCTTTGAGAACGAGCAATTACAAGAATGGAACCACCTAAAAGCAAAATTTGACTTGTCAGAGACTAATTGGAGAACTTATTCAATCACCAAGGAATCCTACATTGAGCTCACTACCCCTATCATTTGTATCTATAATGAGGAGCAATACAAATATTTTTAAGTGGGGGGAGGGGACCAAAATCTCCAAACTCAATGTGAAGACTATGTATAATTCCCTTACTAGTCAGCATGAAACCTTTGATCATCTAAATTTGGCCCAGAATCTCAAGCTAACTAGGGGTGAATGGATGAAATTTTTTAAAAGTTCATGGGCCAACTCATTCGAGCCAAAAAAGGATAGCTTTAGATGGCTTCTAATTTTGTAGAGACTACCTTATAAAGTAAAATCAAATGATATTGAAATTTGTACCCTTTGCAAGGTGCCAAAATCAATAATGCATTTTTTTTAATGCCTTCATGCTAAGGAAATATGGAATTTGTTTTGTCGTAATCAGGATATTTGGGAAGCCAATGGCAAACCTAGACCAAACATAATTATTTTCTCTAAATTCAATAAAAATCGGAAATAACTTGTGCTTTTGTGGAATTGCATTGCAAATGAAATTTTGTGGATAATTTGGAAATTGAGGAATGATGAAAAATTTAAGGGAACAAGTAGGACACTTACTGAGTCATGCAAAAGACTCATTTTATACAATGTGGCTATGCAGGTTACAATGACAATAGATATTTTGAAAGGAAAATCCATGCAGTTCATCAAAGAGGGCACCATGTTTATCAATTTTCGTGAGGAAAACTTTGATGACAGTTGGCAGCACACTACCAAGATTTTTCTTCGAGTGTTGGAGGTTTTCCATAAGGGATTTAATGAAAAGAACCTTAAAGAAAGCTAGAATAAAGATGTTCCTCTAATGCTCAGTATAGAGAACTTCACTAGAGATGAGATGGAAGCCACAAGGGCCCTTTTGAGGATGAAAAACCAAGCTCAGAGAGGAAATGCAACAACCTAAAATGAAAGGATCCCCCCCCAATTTTGTTTGCATGATGGGTATTGAGATGGATCAAAACCTTTTTGTTGGCAGGTGGTTGCTTGATAGGCTGGACAGGTTTAGCAAGTTGTGCTCTCTTGGTAGCACAACACTTCCTTGCAGCTTGGATATTGGTAGTGTTGGTTTTTGGTGATATGGATCCTTTCATTCTATTCTTGTAGGTCACGGATAGCTAGTTACTTATGTGCATATGATGTATCTAACAATGTACCTATGTAATTCTATAAAAATTTGACATTATATCTATGTATGGGGGCAAGACAATATTAATTTTGTAAGGGGGGGATCATTGCAGTAGTACTGTTCTTCATTAAAACTGTGTATCTCTTCTTGTTGTTCGGACTATATCTAATACAAAAAATATATTATTATGTTTTCAAAAGAAAGGTGCAATACACCCATATTATTAGGGGTACATGTTTTTTGACCGAAGCTATGAACCGGGTATAAAAAACCACAAGATACTACCAAACCCGTGAGCGCATTGGTCCAGCGAAGGCATAAGGCCTACGAGCACTTTGGCCTAGCGAGGGTTTGAACCCTAGTGGTCGTCACTACAACCAAGCAACTTGACCATCGGACCACGCCCTTATTAGCAATACAAAAAAAATATTATATTATATAATATATAATATATTATATTATAATATATATAATATTATTATATTATTATATTATATAATAATATTATATAATATTATGTAAATATATTATAATATATATAATATATATTATATATAATATTATATAATAATATAATATTATGTAATATATATTATATGTATTATATTGTATTGTAATATAATATATTATTATTATATTATACTATAATACAATCCACTCCCTCAATTCGAAATGTTTTTTTTAATTATCCACTTTAATATCATATTGTCTAATTTTTATTTGTGTGACTAATTATTTAGTTGTGTTTTTTACCTGATCAAATTAGTCACTTATGATGATCAAATTAGTCATTTATAGTTGTGTTGCAAAAAATGAGTATAATTTAGTCATCTTTAGTTGTTGTGACTAAAAGTTTTAGTCACATAGTCATTTATTTGCCAAATTTTACTAGTGACCATAATCAACACCCTCAACTTAAGAGTAACCCTTTGCAACCAACCTTGTTTTGTACTTCTCAATGCCTCCATCTGAACCAATCTTTTTCTTGAACACCCATTTATAACCAACAAGTTTTCATCCTTCAGGAAATGGTACAAGATCTCATGTATCATTCTTTTCAAAAATGCCATTTCTTCATCCATAGCAATCTTCTAAGATTCTGCATCATTCATACCTAGTGCCTCTTCTACAGATCTGGGTTCATCCATGTTAGTATTCAAAGCAAAAATACATCTCCAATCATCAAGTGGATACCTTTCAGGTGATTTCTATGCCTTGTAGACCTACGAACAAGTTGAGTTGGAGGTTCTTCCTCCTCTTTTGAAGATCCAAAGCTAGATGAGCTCTCCTCACTTCATGTCTATCCTTGGGTTTCAATTTAACTTTCTCAGGTGTAGAAGGAAATTGAATCACATCTTCATATTTACTTTGTTCTAACTACAATGTAACAGAAGAAGGCTCAGTTTCTCTAAAAATAACACTTCTACTATGTATTACCTTCTATGCAACAGGATCCCAAAGTTTGTATCCTTTCACACCATAACTATATCCAATGAAGATACATTTCACAACCTTGTTCTCCAACTTTGTTCACTTCTCCTTTGGCACATGTGCATATGCCTCACAACCAAAAACTTTAAGATGTCTTAATGAAGGCTTGCAACCCAAATATGTCTCTATAGGCGTCTTATCAGCAAGAGCTGATGTAGGAGACCTATTTGCAAGGTAACAGGCAATGGTAATAGCTTCTGCCCAAAACCTTTGTTTTAGGCCAACACCACTCAACATACTCCTAGTCTTCTCCATCAATGTCCTATTCATTCTTTTTCCAACTCCATTATGTTGTGGAGAATACAGAGTTGTCTTCTATCTATGAGTACCACAATCTTTACGGAATCTATAAAATTCATTAGAGCAAAATTCACTGCCATTATCAGTCCTCAAACATTTTATTTTATTTCCAGTATGCAACTCAACCATTGCTTTAAATTCTTTAAATCGATTGAAAACTCTAGATTTACTCTTTACAAAATATACCCATGTCCTATTCCTTCTACTATAATCATCAATAAATGAAACATAATATGTAGATTTACCAATTGAAGGAACATCTACAGGACAAAATACATCAGATTGAATAAGATCCAATACACCACAAGATTTATGAGAACTCGAGTAAAACTTAACGTAGTTTTATTTTCCATAAATGCAATGCCCATAGAAATCAAATTCAAGATTACAATCAGACAAACCTTCAACAAGGTTTTTATTTTCAAGGTCCTTAGACCCTTTTCTCCAATGTGGCCAAATCTCTGGTGTCATAACATAGTTTTTTTGTAGGTAACTGTGTCAGAAGAAAGAGCACCCTTAGGTACCCAAAAGCCATGACCATTTGTTGAAGGCGAAACCCTCACTTCTTCTATAGACTTTCTTTTCACGGGAAGTACTATTACACTCAACAGTGCATGCATCAAGCTTATACAATGTCCCATATCTGACACCTCTAGCAATCACCATAGCACGTCTAACAATCTTGCATCCTACATCAGAAAATACTACCTGACACCCGCATCTATTAGTTTGCTCATACATAACAAATTTCATGCTAATCCAGAGATATGCAACACACCATTAATCATTTTTATTCTACCATCAGGAAACCTGATCCTGACTTTACCACGGCCAATAATGTCTAAATGAGAATCATCACCCAAGTACACCTTACCTCCATCAAATTCTTCATATTCACAAAACCAATCTCTATTCAAGGTCATATGAAAAGATACACCTAAGTCACTTAACCATGCATCATTACCTACACAAGTTGTCAAAGTTGCAATGAATGTGTCACCATCTTCCTTCTCAGACTCAGAATCAAAATCAAATTTCTTCTTTTTCTTCTTCTTTTCTTCTTTGGATTCCTTACGAACTTGTCAGCTTTACCCGCCGGTTTAACAAATAACTTTGGACTTTCAAGGAGATTTAGATCTCCCTTGGACTTGGATTTGTCAGCTTCTCATTCTTCTTTCCTTTCCCTAGGTCTTCCTTGAAAATTTAGGGCCTCCTTGGGTGATGTATACCTTCCTCATCTCTTGAGAGAAAGCAAAGAACCCACCACATCTTTAGTCTTCAATATACCATAAGTACTCCCAATAGCAATAACAAGAGAATCTCATGAATCAAACAAAGAACAAAGCAAGATCTGACATTTCTCTTTCTCATCCATTTTGACACCAACTGATGGCAATTGAGCCACCAACATATTGAATGCTTCTAGGTGGTATGTGATTCGTCCACCCTCTTCCATTCTCAAAAGATACAACTTCTTCCTCAAGAAAATCTTGTTCACTAAATATTTGTTTGATACATCTCACCAAACTTTTCCATAGTTTTTTGTACAAAAGGTCTCTTGTGGACATTAATTAAATAGAATCTTCCAAGTACAATTTGATTAGACCCTTGGCACAGTCCATAACATCATATTGAGCAGCTTGAGTGGGATCTGAAGACCTTGAAACATTCTCATCAATAGCATCCCACTGATCTCGATCTATCAACAGATCCTCCATCTTCAACTTCCACATCTCAAAATTATTTCCAAAGAATTTCTCCACCTCTATTCTCCTATTAGACTTGCCATTTTGAAAATTCCTCAACAAGATCACAAAGTGTCTTCTACACAAACTCCACTAAAATTTGGATTAGTTCAAAAAAACCCAATAACCACAACTGAAACCAAAGGTGATCAAGCTCGATACCACTTGCAAGGAAGCTAAGGTAGCAGAACAACTTCCTACACTAATCTTGAGAGGAGAAAAATGAAAAACTTTACAAATATTGAATAGTTACAAAAACTTAAGGGTGTTGCCACAATAGTGTGTCTCACTTTTGGGACATGCTGATTTTCGTCTGAAATCACTTTTTTTAGAAAAACTAATGATTTAAGCCTTGAGAGGTTCCATTTAAAGGTTTTTAACTAAAGAGGGATAGATAAAACCCCCTGAGATCAAACCCCCTTGGATAGAACCCCTCCAGTATTAAATCATACCCACAATGGAGTCTCCTTTGCACCTATCAAAATGTTGGCAAAAAAAAGGTTTTTCTTTGCCTTTTGATGGATTAAATAATGTCATTTAGAAATTACATTTTACAAGATTGTAGCCCTTGAAACAAACTTTCTAACAAGTATAGTTTTGATATTTTTTCATTTTATCATGTATTTAATTTTCAATTTTTACTAAACATAGGATTTTCTTCAAACATAAAGCTCTTCATTTTGCAGAAGTGGAAAAATAGTAAACTATTGTAAAAAAAAATTAAAAATACCCTTTCCCTAGGTATTGATGTCCTTGTTTCACCAAGCAAAGAAAAAATTGATTTATATATATGCACAAGAAGTTAGGTTGTACAACACACATGTATGTCCAAATTATAGTTATAGTGACTTCAAAAATTAATTAAAAATATATATGTAACAAAAAATTATGGAAAAATATATTTTCCCTAGATATTGATGTTGAGAATCTATATTTCAAAAATCAAAATTTTATCCTTTATAGAAAATAAGTTATGTTGTACAACACAAACATTACTTTCTAAAAATATTTTTTGTTTAAAACTAATTATTAAAGGAGATGTTGAAAGATTTGTGATTGATTTTAGAATATATATATATATAGAATCTACACAAAAAATTCACAAATCACTAGTTTGCATCATCTTCAAATTCTTAATGGTTTAATTACTATAGGTTTTAAAAGATGAAGATTCAGTTAAAAATATTGATGTGAATGTCCATCTTGGGCAAAAATTGAAACACGGTATTGTGATTTCACTCTTAAACATAAATAAACACAAATATCATGCATACCACAACACAATGATTTACATGGGGAAATCCCTTTTGGGAGAAAAACCCCACTCCAAAAGCCGCCCAATATATTATTCAAAAATCAAAAGATTACAATATACTTGTAGAGCAAGCTTCTCATAGGAGTATCACCACCAAAGATCAAGAGACAACACGACTGCTATCAGACTCTCAAAATACACCACTTTCTACATACATCCTAGTCGCTTATAACAAGCTTGTGGAACCTTTTAGAGTTAGGGTTTTACAAGGTCATTTTTCATTTGACATGTTAGCGAGAAAAAACCTTGACGTGTTAGTGGGAATGAAACCTTGACATGTAAATGGGAATAAACCTTTACATGTCAACGAATTTTTTTTACAAGTGTACAGTATTTGCATGATTAGTCGCCACATACCAACACAAATCCTATCAATAATAAACCATATATAATTCAAGGTTGAGACACATTTTCTCAACAAGGACATGCACACCAAAGTGGTCCCCACTCACAAAGTTGGACGCCCAAAAGGAATATCCTCCCAAAATGCTTTGTAACTGCCACTGTAAAGGGTCCACCTCTTTGAATGTAATTACAATGTCATAAGAAAATAAATAATAAATATTTTGTCCCTCATATCCCCTAGAACACTTTCCAAAGAATGTGGAGACACGTAAATCAACTTAGGCTAGCAATTATATTGTCACCTATCCTAAGAACTTTTATCATTTTTTTTTTTTACATTTAAAAGTCATTTTACCATACACGTTAGTAGGAACTAATACAATTCCTTTATATTCTTCTAATTTCTTTTTCTAGATGATTAAATGTTTAAATAATGAGCCATTGTATCAATTTATTTTTCTAATATTTATTTTCATTAAAAAACTTAACCATCAAAATTATTTTAAAGTCCATATCTTTACAGATTAATTATAATAAGATATGAATACAAGTTTGAGCTATTTTCTTAGAAATTTTCCTTGCAAAATTATTTAAAGTACATGCAAAAACACCCTTCCAATTGAAATTCAATTCACTATACAGTACTTATTTTTGTAAGAAAAAAAGTTGATTGTCTTCTAAATGTCTTATAATGTCATATTGTCAATGATTTTCTCTTCCAAACCATCTCCCAAATTTCAATGTACTACCAAAAGAAGCAACAAAATTTATCTATTAGCATTATTGGTTTATTAAAAGACAAAAGTTTGAATTTTAACAAGAGAATTTTTTTTGTTAGAAAACTAACATCTATTCAAGGTTCTTCTTCTCTTTTGGAGGCTTTAGTAGAGCTCCATTGATCCAATCTACTTGCAATTGTTTTGGCCTACAAATGAGAAAAAGAGGTGAGATCAAAGGTTTCCATTTCCTACAAATTAACTTAAACTTTTAAAAATCTAATGAAATTCTTATATCCTAGCTAGAAATAGAATAAATTAGGAAAAAATGCTAGTCAAGTGGCTTACCTCCATATCCCAATTTGTTTGCCATACAATAAACATCAATGCAATGGTTTGGACTCCAGTTCCGCATATCATCCCCAACCAAATGCCCTATAAATAAATGAAATTCATAATTATAAATTAAAAAAAAGTGGACTTAATAATTTATATATGTGTAAACATTTTTCTTTGAAATTTCTACTCACCTTAACTTCTAAATAAAATTTATAGCCAAGAAGAGCTCCAAATGGAACACCAATTATATAATAGCATATAATGTTTATGTAGGCTATAGTAACTTGCCACCCTAATCCGATAGTGACACCTAAATAAGATTTGAAAAAAGAAGAATAAGTTATAACATAAATATACCTTGAAAATAATTTAATTAAAATATTGTTGGAAAAAATAGAAATTTGAATTTGAAGTACTTTAAATGATGGTTCTCCTTTTTTAGGAGATAGTTAAATATGATTGTATTGATAGCTTAGTTCGTTAGTCATAACTTAGGAATAGGATACTTCTAATATAAGTGAACCCTTACTAGATATGTTATGACCTATTACTTAAGGAAATGGATGTCAATATTAATGTAATTCATTTATAATAAAATAGAAATAAAAATAAATAAATGAATAGAAATTCTCATAAAAATGCAAAGTGTTTACCTATAAGGACTGGTTGAATGCTATTTAACAAAATTGTAAATGCTAGTAATATGGCCAATTTATATACTGCACTTTGTACATCAATACTGCTTGTAAAAATCTTAGCAAACTCGCTACGCAAGGCCAAAATTATAGTTAGGAGTGCAAGTCCTATAACTGTTGAGGTAATGACTGCAACAATGACTGAAAATTTGGCTCCCTTAGGCCTCCCTCCTCCAAGCTCATTTGCAACCCTCACACTACAATTGTAATTCTATGTTAGATTTAAACAATAAAAGTTAGTATAAAATTTAGATTTAATTTGAATGTATACCTGGTTGAAGCAAGGAAAGCAAGAGGTATAGACATCTCCCATGAATTGATGTTTAAACTACACCAAAAATTAACATAAGTCAAATTTCACAAGATCACAAATGCATAGATAATTTACAAACACAATCACCCACAATGGGATGCACTTTTGTATTTGTTTAAATCAAGCTTCAAATTTCTTATTTAAATTTACACTAGAGAATCACAAGATAAGTGCATTAATAAAGCATAATAATAGTTTTATGCATATTTTTTTCATAGTTCATGAAGATAATAGATGAATACTTATGGATTCAACTCTATATGATTTTCTTAACATCCACATTTCAAATCAAACTTGGCGATCCATCATCAAGATGAGGAAAGAAGTGATGGATCACTAAGTGTAATCCAAAAAATGAATACAAAAAAGGAAATTACATAGTTGAACTCAAAACATTCATATAAATTACATGTCAAAGGTGTATGGCTATTAATTTAACATATTAATTGATATATCAATTGGACAATAAAACAAAATGGTGAAGTTGTATATATAAATTTAAAAATATATATGTAGAACTATACTTTTTATTATAAAACTACTTTTACATAATTAAAATACATTAAATAATACATGCTATAGATCTATTTAAATTTAAAGAGATCAAAATAAAGATATAGAAGAGGGTGTGGTGCATTTAACACCTTTTTAATGTTAGATAGTATTGTTTAATTTAATTTTATAGAAGTAAAAGAAGGGCATTTCTAGATGATCACATTGGTCAATCACTATTTTTTTTTTTAACCAAATTTTAATTATTTTTGTATGTAAATAAGATAATAGATAGCCTGACAAACATTCTTTACTATACTAAACAAAACAACTAATATATTAAAAAGTAGAATTCATTTAATATACTTCAAAAAAATTGTCTTCATCTTAAAAATATTTGAAATTTCTATTTCCACCACAATCTATTAAGTTAGATTCATAGAATTAAGATTATTTTAGTATCATCCTAAAAAAGTTTGAACATAAAATTATTTGGAATTTTTTATTCTTAACATAATTTATTGTGTAGGTGCATAGAAGTAAGATGATGTGGAGAAAGAAAAGAAGTGAGAAGATTTTGTTTCATTATAATAATATAGATTTATGTGGAAGGTACATTCACTAATTTAGATTATTATTTAAATGTGTAAGTTTGTGAGGATAAAATTTATAAAATAGGGTAATTTTCTTACCAAATAGAGAGAGAATCGACTGCAACTTCAACATTTTTTAGATTTCCAGTCAGGAGAACCAATACTCTGTAATACCAAATCTCCAAGCTGTTTTGAAAAAGAAAACAATCTATAATCAATTTTATTTTTTATGTAATGACATTATTTGAATTGATTTAGCTCCTACACTAACACTAGTGCATGTTAAACTAATGAAGTTTTTTGGAAAAGTAAAATCTAACCATAGCATAACACCAGATGCTACTGATAGCTTAAGAAAGGGCCAAATATCTGCAAATGCTTCCATTGAATATCCTTTCCATACATCTGGACACCACCCACATGTAACATACACATATTGAATAATGACAGGTATCCACCATGCCACATTTAGGGAAATAAGTGCACCACCAAGGCCCATACCCCATTTTGAGACGAGCAACCAACATAGCATAATGTTGAAAATTACCCCAAGCATTGATGACCATGCAGTTATGAAATTCTTGGATTGTGACTGCAAAAACCTATTAAAAGTGTAATAAAACACAAAGGAGAAATGCATTGGAATGCACCACAAAGATACTTTCGCTGATAGATCTGCAATATCATCTGGTTGGCCAAGGAGTTTTAGTAGAGGTGTGGTAAAGATATAGATGGGTAAAATTTCCACTGCAAAACCAATGACCACAATCCAAGAGCGTTGCATGTATATTCCTAGCATGTGTTCTCTATTAGCTCCATAAGCTTGTCCACATAGTGTTCCCAAAGCAGTTCCCATTCCTATCTACACAAAATAAGTTATTCAATTAAACCTAGTAGTTAACGGATTTGCATATACATATAATATTCCAATAATATCATATAAAAACTTGAGAAAGAGATTGTGGAATAATATGAGAGATAAAATGCTAACATAACATAATAGGAAGTTGCATCTTGGTAAAGATTTGAGTCTAGGCATTCTATATTATAAGTATCTCCCTCTTTAATAGTGTTATTTGTAGAATTATTAACCATTTGGCTACATATAAGTCAAATAGAAAACATCTAGGCTATAGGTGCAAATATTTATAAATTGTTAACTACTTTGACTCAGAATAACCCCTTTACAATTGATAAAACTTTGTGCCTAGACACAATGCTTCCATTTACAATAAACATAGACTACTAACTCAATTAGCATTGAAAATTCTTTATCAAAAAAGAGCATTCATCCTACATTTTTTATCTCACTCTATTTTTCCAAAGTACATGTCATCACCATGAAATAAAGACAATCTCTAAAAACACTCTTTTGGATCACTTGCAGGAGACCTAACCTCTTGTTTAAATTTTTAGATCCCATTTTGGAAGGAGATGAGGAGTTATTTGTAGGGGTGAGAGTCATAGAGGATGATTATCATCTTCAAATCAAGATTGTCAAAATGCACAAAGTTTTCAAATATATTGGATGAAGTGTGTTGGATGATAGAAAGGAGTTTTACCCTAATATTTAGTTAAGAATTTTAATAAATAAAATGAAACACTTCTAACAATAACCAAGTTAAATGTGTCAAGCTCAACCAATCTCTACCCCTTGAAACCTTTTAAGTAGCCATTTAAAAAAAAAACATTTGCTTTTCTTTAACATTTCGTTGTGATTTTCCTTAGTAATGTGTACGCAAGCATTACACGCAAATGCTATCAAGATTATGAACCAAATATTTCCTCCCAATCCAATATTTCTTAGAAATTTTCATTTTACGCCAAGTGAGATATGTATTTTTGAATGGATCAAGTACAATTGATGTATTTTTTATCAAATCTCTAAATCCAAGTCATTAATCATGTGGTTTGTTATTTCTTTTAAAAATCTGATTTTTCCTTTTAATAACCCCATTATGTTCAAATATTGTATTGCATTAATATGCCATGTTGAATACAACTAGGTCATCACTCACAATTGACATATTTTTCAACTTTATGTATCCTAACTTGTACTCTTATGGACTTTGAAGATTACTTTTCCAATAGGGATTTAAGTTTCTTAAATTATTGAAAATCCTTATTGTTGTGCCTTAGGAAATAAATATGTCATATTTAAGAAAATTCATCAATAGAACTATATTCATATATAAAAAACTATCTTTAAAATATTTCATTGGACAATGTTGATTTAGGTCCTCAAATGTTACCATGAACAAACTGGAGATCTAATTTAGATCATGTTTTCCCTATGCCATGCTTCGTCCCTATATTCTTTATAAGAACACAAACTTAGAAAAAACTATATATGAAAGAGACATGTATAGGATTTTGGTGATCATATTACACGTACTAATATATTCAGATAGTCATGGTTCAAATGGCCAAATTTCTCATGACAAATTTTATTAAAATAGTTTTGAGTCAACTACAAGTACATTGATGCAAGTCTCGAGCACTATAATGAATTATCTACCTATTGTAATAATGATTGAATCATTGTCAGGGTCCCTAGACCACCAATAAATCAAGAAGAAACTTAACTAATTTATTTGATCCAAAATGTGTGATTGGTAGATAGAAAGTAAGTCAGATAATAGTTTTGGAGTATACAATATATGATCAAATTATCCATCATTCAATTTAATGATGCCTTGCCCCATGACTTCCAATGATAAATCATCACCCACAAAAAATTACCTAGCATTGCATTGCACTATAAAAGAGAATAATTCATCATTATTAGAAATATGGTAGGAAGCTCCTAAATTAATAGTCCATTATGTTTCCTATGTTATTCCTCTCAATGAATAAACTCTATCTAAGATGACTTTACCTTTATTTTACTTAAAGAAGTGGATTATGGAGGAGGGACGGTAACACTAAGGTTGTGTTTTCTTAATATTCTTTATTAAGGCCTCTAACTTCTTAAAGAAATAGTCATATTGTAAGTATATTCCTATTTACCATAGAAGTCACACTTGTCATAATGCTGCCTATTTATAGGAGTAGATTAAAGTTACACTTTTCATAACTCTTCCTATCTATAAGAGTGGATTTGGGTGAAAAAGAGTCTAATGTGTGGAATGTTTACGATTAGTGTTTTCCTTGAATTTTGTTATCTTGTAATGTCTTTGGAAACTTTTATCATTTTGGGTTATTGACCAACAATGATGTACTCTTCCAAGATTTCTAGTGCCTACATGTTTATAAATTTGTCCTATTCATTCATGAGAAATTCTACCAATTATTATAAGTCCGAGCATTTTGATTTTATCTAATGAATGTTTAATAGAAAGGAAGGTGGAGACAAAGATAGAGTAAGAATTTCCCATTTTGGATAAAACTGACACAAACCCATTGTTTCCAATATTCAAGTTAAGTCCTCATAAATTGAAACCTAGATGGGAATTTTTTTATCATGTCAACATTTTGTTATGTCAATTTTATCAACTCATGATCAAGTTGGTGGTCTCTTATGAAATCTATTTTGCTAAAGAATTGCCAAAAAAATTCCCAAGATGTATTAGGGGTGTTCAATCCCTTAATGTGAAAAAGAAGCTAAAATGATATATTCAAAATAGCAACACCAAAGGATTCATCACACCTATTAAACCATGGGATTTTCTCAACTACATTGGTTGGTTATATTTTTGCACTAGTTATTATTTTGTATAATAATTTGCTAGTAAGAAGCCCAATCATGTCACATCCTCTTATGTGAAATAAATGAGTAAAGGGCAATGACTCTTTTAGCAATTGTAGTTGTCATCTTTCAATAGACAAATATGGGAAAGAATGAAAAGAAAAAAAGGCATAATATAAAAAGTAAAACTTCAACTAAGAGATAGGAAAAAAATAAAATTAGCTAAGAGATATGACACCAAAAAGTGTGCTTGAAGCCAATAGTGGCATAGTGTGATGGTTAAGTTGTGGTGTTTGTGTTCTTGCTATCAAGGTTCAAACCCCACTAGGGTCTTGTTGTTGAATGTTTATATTGGAGATGAGGTCCCCCATTTGTGACCTCACTAGTTCATAGCTCTGAGTCAAAAACATTTACCCCTTAAAAAAAAAAGTGTGTTTGAAGTTGCAAACACTAGAAATATGAGGGTGAAAAAAGCTTTTAAAGGCACTAAATTAACATCTTCTCTAGAAATGACCTAAATAACTAAATTTAAATACATATACCTTCGTTTATTAATCTCAATGTAATCATAAATTTTGTATCTTACAAAATACACTTAGGGAGAAATGCCTCAATAGTCACATGGGCTAACTTTGCATTTTAAATGGTAAGTAGAAATTTTGAACAAAAATTTGCCAAACCTTTGTTGGTGAGTTATGTGCTTAAATCTATTGTTTGGGGTTCAAGTCATCAATTATGTAGCCACATCAATTACATCTTCATTGAGTTGCTGAGTAATACACATAAAAGGTTGGTCCAAAACATGTGCATTAAAATATATTCCTAGATGTCTTACATGTCCCTACATGATTGGTTGATTCTTTAATGTAACTTGCAATAAGAAATATTTTTTTGTTTATTTATTAAGTAAAAACATAACAATTACTAATACTTAACTTTACAAATAATAAGATAAAGTTAAAAAAATGAAGACCACTTATTACAGAAGAACAAATCAATTATTAGACCCTACATACAATTAAGTCCTCTCTCCTAATACAATTGAAACAACATTATCCATCAATACAAGTAATACAATAAAGGTTAATTCTTTAGAGAAAGATATTCACTTAGTACTACTCTTTAAGTGGTAATGCTAGTAATCAACTTCAAAGCCTTTTCAATCCATGGGACACAATTGTTTAGTTTAATATTTCATTCAAACTTATCATCCGTGTTAATTTTACATTTAGTAGAAATATGAATGTTAATGAATGTTTAATATGAATGTTAAATAGAATGTTAAAGATTTTTTTTGTACAAATAGTAATCATTCATATTTCTATGGATTGAGATGGCTCTGAAGTTGATTAGTAATGAATGTTTAATAGAAGATACAGGCAAGATGAATAGTCTTTATAGTTGCACCTGCTTATACCTTGGCTATGGAGATTGGAGGGATCCTCATATTGCACTAATTGTTTGTCTTCAATCCATTTGAAATTTCAGGATTTTTTTAAATTGTTGTATCAGAAGTTTTTTAAGACTGGGAGATCCACTTTGTAAATATGTTTTTATCTGCATTTCATCATAATGATGGATCATACAATATGATCAAATGTTGATGTAAAAAAAAATTACACAGTTTTAATCCAAAAAAAATGCAGTATTCTATCTGATTTTATTTTAATATATTTTGTCTTTATGTTAAAAATAAAAATATTAATTTATTGTGTACAGGGCCCTACCCTAGCCTGTCCCTTTGAGGTTTTTGTGTGGATTACATTTTCCCGACACTTACTTTTATCTATTCCAGTGCAGCTGGTCACCTATGTTTGGTTTGTGCAAGCAAGAAATGAAAACAAGGGCTCTGTTAATTCCTATTTCTGAGCCATTGGATTAACCGTAGGCTCTTCAAAGATTTTATTTGCCAGGGTGATTCTCCATGTAGTTTACCTAAAGATCACACTTTGCTAACAGAGTAGAAGTTTTTAGCCATTCCTATTGTAACTACAAACTGGGCTCTTTAAAATATGTTAAACCATTCATGGATTTCATGTAATTTGCAGATACCCTTTGATAACAGAGTAAATGTTCTCAGCCATTCTCTTGCAACTACAAACTGGGTTCTCTGAAATATGTTAAACTATTCATTGGATTTCATGTCATTTGCAGATACCCTTTGCTAACAGTGTAGATGTTTTCAGCCATTCTATTGTAACTACAAACTGGGTTCTCTAAAATATGTTAAACCATTCATGGATTTCATGTAATTTACAGATACCCTTTGCTAACAGAGTAGATGTTTTCAGTCATTCTATTGTAACTACAAACTGGGTTGTCTAAAATATGTTAAACCATTCATGGATTTCATGTAATTTGCAGATACCCTTTGCTAACAGAGTAGATGTTTTCAGTCATTCTATTGTAACTACAATCTGGGTTCTCTAAAATAAGTTAGACCATTCTTCCCATCATATTAATTAATATGATATTTCTTGTGGGTTTCCTTTTATTGTTTGAATTTCTGCCACCCTTGGGGCTGATTTATGTTATTTAGTGGTCTGTTCTTATTGTAATCTTACTCCTCTGCAGTCCCTCTTCTGTGGATTGCATTCATCTATTTCTGGACAAACATTGAATCTTCTACTAATTACATTAATGACTGACTGGAAATAGACATACCCATTAAACAGAACCAAAAAACTAAAAGAAAACCAAAGTGGGTTGAGTTACAACTACTTACCAGAAGGCCTGAAGTGAAACCCACAATAACGGTGATCACAATGGAAAAGGCAGCCAACTCCAAATCACCAATATGTCCTACAAATGCCTGTGTAATGACGTTGAGACCATTTACTGCAAGCCGACTGACGATTGCAGCGCCTGCAATTTTCCATAGCGCTTTTGATTCAATCCAAAATCTTGTGGAAAAACTTGGGCTTCTTATAACCTCATTTTCTTCTTCATCTATGAGGGCTCTGCTAAGCGACTCTTCTGCCATGTTATTTTTTCTCCTGGATTTCAATTGCAAGCTTGCAGAGCGTTTAACAAAATGGTTTTTCTGCTACCTCTCTTCTTGCAGAGCTCTGTTTTTCATCTTGAGGACGTTAAAAGTGTGAAAATTCTATTCGATTCTTGATTATTAATCTCTATCTAATACATAGATTATTTGACTCGAAAATTAATTCACCGGCAAATATCGAAAAATAACACAAGCGCAACTTCACCCGATAAAAACTCACAGGAATAGAGAAGAAAACATTCACAATAATGAACACAATATTTTTGGACAAATTGTCGGTGGAAAAACCCCGAAAGGAAAACCACTACTGCAAATGAGGAATTATATTAAACTTCAGCAAATTAAGGAATACAAAACTGCTTGCCTCTTACTGGCAGAGCTCCGGCAATATTCTTCTCTGGAAATTCTTCCCTCAATTTCTCCTGCTGAAATTCCACAGCTGCTATCCCCAACGCTATCACTGCGCCCTTGCTAACACTGCAAGACTATTTGCTCTCACTGCAATTCTACTTGCTATCACTGCAAGTCTACTTGTTGTTGTGTTCTCCAATTGCCCATTGATCCCCTTTTATACTTTTCTCATTGGAAAACCAATGGCCATGATTTAATCTCAATCAATGGCTAAGATTAAATAGACTCTAAAACCCTAACTAACTGGATTCTAGAAGTCTCTAGGAGAATCAATTTATTTAATTACATAATTATCTGAACAACTCGTACCTGCGGGTTTCTAGAAAATAATTAAATAATTAAATGACACTTCTAGACAATGGAATACCTGTCCAGCTACATTAATTTACCTCCTCTTAGCGGGAAGGTGTTGCACTGAAACACCCAACTTTATCTCTGAAGAAGATGAATTTCCCCTTCCCCGATGCCTTAGTCAAAATATCTGCTACCTGCTGATCTGTAGGTATATACTGTAGCTGAACAATCCCGCGCTGTACACAATCTCTGATGAAATGATATCTGATGTCTATATGCTTAGACCTATCATGAAACACCGGATTCTCAGTCAACTTGATGCAACTCTGATTGTCGCAATGTATCACCGTAGTCTCAACCCTCTGACCAAACAAGGCCACCAGCAACTTCCGAAGCCATATCGCCTCACCCGTCGCCATGCTAGCTGCTATGTATTCTGCCTCTGCAGAACTCAAAGCCACAGACTTCTGCTTCCTGCTGTACCAAGAGACAACTCCTGATCCCAAGCTAAAGCAACACCCTGAAGTGCTTTTCCTGTCTGTTGTACTGCCTGCCCAATCTGCGTCAGTATAGCCTATCAACCTGATACCATCACCTCGGGTATATTTGATTCCATACTCGATTGTACCACGCAAATACCGCAACACATGCTTTGCTGCCGTCCAATGCACTCTCTTCGGCTCCACCATGAACTGACTAAGAGAGTTTACTGCAAAGGATATATCTGGCCTGGTGTTGACCAAATACATGAGAGACCCACTCAACTGCCTGTATAAGGTGGGGTCTACATCCTTCTCCCTGGATGTCTCTACCTTCTTCCAATTCGTGATCATAGGAGTAGACATGGCTCTGCAATCCTCCATCTCAAACCTCATCAAGATTTCGATGCAGTATTTCCCTTGTCCAAGGAAAATCTCTCCATCTGTCTGCCATACCTCCATGCCTAGAAAGTAGTGCATAAGCCCCAAATCCTTCATCTCGAACTCTGCTGCGAGGTCCCTCTTGCTTTCCTCTATGAGCCCTAGTGAACCTGTTAAAAACAAGTCGTCCACATAAAGAACAAGAATGAGAACCTCCCCCCCAACCACCAAGTAGTAGAGGTTAGCATCCGCTTCACTCTTCACGAAGCCCATTCCCTGCAAGTATCTATCAATGCGCTCATACCACGCCCTGGGAGCCTGCTTGAGTCCGTACAAAGCTCTCTTCAATCTGCACACGTGGGTTTCACTGCTGTGTGCCACAAAGCCCTCTGGTTGTTCTATGTATGCCTCCTCTTTCAATTCACCATTAAGAAACGCCGTCTTGACATCCATCTGATGGATCACGCCATCCCCATCGTCTTTTGCCAAAGAGAGATCCGCGACTTCGTGTAAGTATGCTAGCCCTTTGGAGCAAATGTCTCCTCCTGGATCAGCGAATTCCCTCATGCGAGAGAACCCTTGGCCACAAACCTTGCCTTGTATTTCGATGCTACCATCTGCACGTTAGCGATCTTATAGATCGGTATTGATCCAATATGACCTATCACGTTGGTCTAAGGCACAACCTCCCACACATGGATTACGCACTATTGAGGTATACTCCTCAGCAAATTGCATCTTACTTACACACTTCTTTGTGCAATGCTGACCTCGACTAAGAAGGCTCACTATCTACCAGCCCGACTTCGGAACTTCAATGCCATATAGTCATCATACCTGGCTGGTTGTCTCCGTTGTCTACTACTCATCCTAGGAGCTCCACAAACTCCTGAGTATCACTTTGTGACTGTTGGTTCTTGCTACCAACTGTAGAGGATGAAGTATCAACCTCCATATCACCCTGATGCATCTCGTGGATCTGCTGCATCTGCTGCTCCATACTCTGCGAATTCTCAGCACCTGAGCTTGTGCATGTACTAGTAACTGTACTCGAGCTTCGCTGTCCTTGATCTGGTTGAACGATCCTTGGAGCTTCCACTAACTGCTCACTCTGATCATCTGCTGGAAAATCTCTGGACCTCCTAAATTCCTTGTCCTCCATGAACTTGACATCACGCCTAACTATAGTCCTCTTGGTCCCTGGAATAAATATCCGATATGCCTTTGAGGTTTCACTGTACCCCACAAAGTACCCCTTCTCTGCAGTTTGATCTAACTTGGAACGTGTCGCACCTGGAATGTGACAATACGCCAAACTCCCAAATATCCTAAAGTGGCTAACATCTGGCTTCTTCCCTGAGAACGCCTCCTCTGGTGTCATCTTGCCTAATACCTTATGTGGAACCCTGTTTTGTATGTACACTGCTGTACTGCATGCCTCTGCGCATAAGTAACGTGGCATATCCTGGTCATACAGCATAGCCCTTGCCGCCTCTGATATAGACCGATTCTTCCTCTGAGCACAACCCTATTACATTTGGCCAGGTTGTAAAGAGCGATCCACTTTCTCTCTTGATTCCTTCACAGTGCAGAGACTCTGAACTCTTTCCCTTTGTACTCGCCTCCATTGTCTGACCGAAGAACCTTTATCTTCCTCCCTGTCGAATTCTCCACAAGAGCTTTGAACTTTTGGAAGCGACTGAAAACCTCATCCTTGGTCTTCAAGAAGTATATCCAGGTCTTCTTGGAGAAATCATCAATAAAAGTAACAAAGTACTCATATCCTCTGAGAGACTTCGTCGACATTGGTCCACATATGTCTGAATGTACTAGATCAAGACACCCTTGGATCTAGTGTCACTCTGTGGAAAAGTTGTTTTAGCGAGCTTTACAACACACATCCCTTACATACATCATCATGCTGTGCTCACCTCACGGAACACCGTGTGTCTCAAACAGTTGTGCTCCATGATGTATGGCCCATCCTCCTATGCCATAGCTCTCCTTGATCTCTAGAATTACTGCTGCTCATCAGTGCCTTATGAGTATCAAACTGCAACCTGTAAAGCCGGCCGCTCCTTACTCCAATAGCTATGGGTGATTTCCAATCCTTGTGCTTAATTAACACACTTGCCCCTCTAAAGAGTACATTCTAACCTTTATCCTGAAGGACAGATATGGAAATCAAATTCATACCTAAGCCTGGCACATGCAACACATCATGAATGGGAATCCGCTTACCATTCTCCCTCTGAAATAGAACGGTCCCTTTCCCAACTGGATTGAGCTTGGACATGTTCCCCATAGAAATCTGCATTCTGATGTCCTCCTCCTTATAGCTGGAGAAGTACTCTCTAACTCCTGTCATATGAAATGACGCCCCACTATCTATATACCAAACCCCCTGTGAGGTTGAGCTAGCCATACAAGCTATGAGAGCGAACTCATCCTCCATTCTACTAGAGAGCTCATCTGCACTTGCTGAAGCTGCTGTCTGCTTCTTGCCTTTCTTCCTTTGCGGGCAATCGCTGACATAGTGGCCAAACTCGTGACAGCCATAACACTTGACTTTAGATAAGTCCTTCTTCTTCTTCTCACCTTGTGGATTTGATCCTTTACTAGACCCCTTCTTTGCTTTCCCTTTTCCTGCAAGGGCAACGTTCTCTTGTTCCGCCTCACTTTTCTGACTCTTGCTGCTGGTCCCACTGACAAGACTTAGTCTAAGCTCCTCCTGAGTGAAGTCACTCCAAAGTCGATCCCAACTCGGCAAGGTGTCTCGTCCATTAATAACTTGAACAAAGACATCCCACTGCTTAGTAAACTCATTTAGGGCTATCCGCACTAGCTCGTCATCACCTAGATTATCTCCAATAGCAGCCAACTCATCCTTGACAAGTCTGAGTCTGGTGAGGTAACTTGTCACGTCCTCTCCCTTGTTCATCCGAGTAGTCCTCAACTTTTCTCTGAGAATCAGCTTCCGGTTAGTGGTAGCATTCTAGTACAGATTCAGAATGGCATCCCACATCTTCTTCGCTGTATCTAACTCTGCGACATGTGGAACAATATGATCCTTGACACCATCAAGAATCATCCTCCTCGCCTTGGCATCTTCCTTCTTATATGCTAAGAGCTGTGCTGGATCTGTAGGTACAGGTACAACACTGGTCACATAGTCCTTGATCCCATTCTCTTCCAGCAACAAAGAAATTCTGGCTTTCCAGACACCAAAATTTGAGGCTCCATCCAATCTGTCATGATCTCTTAAACCTGCTGAGGCCATCTCAAAAGATAAAAGAAAACAAATAATAAATAAATTACGGCTGAGGATCTTGGCTACTTTTGGTAAGCCTTGCTCTTTGCCTCGGTCGACTCGTGCCGTAGTGAAAATTCTATTGCAGTTACTGATTATTAATCTTCTATCTAATACATAGATTATTTGACTTTGAAAAATTAATTCTCAGCAAATATCGAAAAATAACACAACTGCAACTTCACCAATAAAACTCACAAGAATAGAGAAGAAAACATTCACAATAATGAACACAATATTTTTGGACAAATTGTCCGTGGAAAAAACCCGAAGGGAAAACCACTACTGCAGATGAGGAATTATATTAAACTTCAGCAAATTAAGGAATACAAAAAACTGCTTGCCTCTTACTGGCAGAGCTCCGACAATATTCTTCTCCGGAAATTCTTCCCTCAATTTCTCCTGCTGAAATTCCACAGCTGCTATCCCCAACGCTATCACTGCGCCCTTGCTAACACTGCAAGACTATTTGCTCTCACTGCAAACTTACTTGCTATCACTGCAAGTCTACTTGTTGTTGTTGTGTTCTCCAATTGCCCATTGATCCCCTTTTATACTTTTCTCATTGGAAAACCAATGGCCATGATTTAATCTCAATCAATGGCTAAGATTAAATAGACTCTAAAAACCCTAACTAACTGGATTCTAGAAGTCTCTAGGAGAATCAATTTATTTAATTACATAATTATCTAGACAACTCAGCCCTTTTCTGGAGGTTTCTAGAAAATAATTAAATAATTAAATGACACTTCTAGACAATGGAGACACCTGTCCAAGCTACATAAATTAACAAAAAGTTATTCCATCCTATTAAATGCGTTGTTGTGAGATTAACATTATCAAACCCGGCAGTGCAAGGTACTTACTGGTGATAAAAATGCGTGCTGTTTCCGTCTGTTGAAAGTTAAGTAGTCTGTGTGCTGTAGTCAATGCTATATTGACAGGCAGCGGCTCATCTGACATACATCAAGTCATATTCATTCATCTTATTTCTGTCTGTAACCGCTGATCAGTAAGGAAATTAGAGTAGCAGAAACAAATTCTAGAAGTAAACGGGCAGCATAATACTATCTCAACACAATTTCATATTTCTTCAAAATAAACAAGTGCTCAATATATAAGAGTTTTACAATGCATAAAATAAACATTTTTAAAGTAACTGTCAAAGGCTGAACATGCAACAGTTAAAGCGCCAAAAACACTACACACGCACAACGTAAGTTAGTTGTCACCACATGTCAATCTGCAAAATCTGTAAGCACAACTCCACATGTAAATAACAACTTTCTAACTTGACTCCTCATCCACAAAGTGCAAGTTGTAACTCATAAAAAACAAAGTGAGAAAATCAACAACATTTAATATTTAGAAAAATCAGAGCTTTGAAAAAATCAAAGGTTGACACCACCTTTTTCCTAACACATACTTCAAGTTCAAGTCATATTCATTCATTTGATTTATGTCAAGTCAGAGATGTCTCTACAGTAGTACATTGTTTATGCTGAACTTTTTTTTCGAAAATTGGTGTTGGTGTACATTGTCATGCAAAAACATATCATCAAAAGTTTATAGTTTCCATGAATGATATTTTTTATTGGTATAATGCAACAAATAATTCACATCCAGCTATTAGAATGCGCAAAATGGGTGTTGGTGTACATGGTCGTACGACAATAGTTCATCAAAAGTTTATAATTTATAGTTTGTAATTTTTCACTCCAACAAATATAAAATCTTGATTAAAATGATCCTCCTAGGTTACACCTATTCTAATAGATGTTGAATGCCTTTCATTGGCTTTCACATCAAATTTAGCAATGCCATAAATATAGAGAATATATACAGATCAAAAAATAGCATTCCCACACTACTAGTCATAGTTGTGGCTAGTATGAATCAAACTTAGGGTCAAGGTCAACCCTAACAACTATAATATTCATCAACCTACTAAAATCATGATACATTCAGGTTGTGAATATTTGTTGATGTCAAACTCTATATAGCCTACCTTTAAATTATTGTCATGAATCATCTATCCACTACTCAACAAGTACTTGTATCATAGTATTACAAAGGTAGGTACTTGCTACTATATGAGTGTGATACATATGGCTTGCAAAACACTATTATCACAAACTATTATCTAGCTTGGTATGCCATAACTCATCTATTGATTAGCCAAAAAATAATATTATCCATCTTGGTATACCATTACTCAACTATTTACTAGCCAAAAAATACTACTACTTGACTTGGTATGTCATATCTTAGCTATTGACTAGCCAACAAATATTGTTATTGCAATACTAGAAAGTGCGAGTACTTGCCACTGAATGGCACTTGTTTTTGTATGGTTTTGTTTTGATTAATTATTATCAATGTAGTTTGAAAGGAGCAAATTTATTTTTAAAAGAAAGATATTATCTTGTTAAAAATAAAGAGTGAGAGTAAGATATTATTTTGCTATTTTATCATGATGATGGATCATGGAATGTGATCCCAAATGTTGATGAAGTAAAATTTTTACATAGTCTAGAATGTAGAAATTTTCAACTTAATTTTATGGATTACAAAATTTTTATGGCTTTAAAAGATAGTATTTTGTATAAAATAAAAATAATTATATATTTTACATTAAAAATGGATAATTATTAGTGGTAATTTAATATGAGATGGTACAAGGATGGCTAATGTCTATTCAATATAATGAATACATTTATAGGATATGAAATGTAAAATCTCGATTAAAATTATCGTCTTAGGTTACACCTAGATTCCAATGGATGTTGAATGCCTTTTTTGCTTTCACATCAAATTTAGTAATGCCAAAAATGTAGAGAATATATGTAGATCAAAATATAACATTCCCCACACTATTCTAGTCTTATTTGTTGCTAGTATGAATCAAACTTGGGGTCAAGGTCAACCCTAACAACTCTAATATTAATCAACCTACTTAAATCATCATATATTCAACTTGCAAATATTTGTTGATGTCAAACTCTATCTAGCCTACATTTAAATTATTATCATGAATCATCTATATACTAAACAACAAATACTTTTAGTAAATGCTACAAAAGTAGATACTCACTACTACATAAGTGTGATACACATGGCTTACAAAAAACTATTATCACAAACTATTATCTAGCTTAGTATTATGTTGGTGTTTTTTCCAACAGACCCTTGGAATTCTCTAAAGGGTAGCCAACCCCTATGGTCAAGAATTCTCAAGGTTAGTGGCCAACATAACGAGTAAAGGATTCTAAGGTCTTTACTCCTACACTTCTATAGGCTAGTGCTTCATTCTTCATAATTGCAAGGTTTTTAAATGAATGTTGTTCTCATTTCAAATTCATAGCTAGGCATGCCAATAGCTCATTTACTTGCATGATTCACTTAAAAAATAGGCTAGTGCTTCATTAATTGGGAATATCAATTCAAATATATAACAACCAATAATATATCCACTATGCATTTCAGAAATTGGTGGACTATTCCCATAATGCTTTGCAATGTGAAAACTCACAATGTCTTGAACATAACTTCTTACCAAATCCTATGCAATTCTTTACAAATCTATGGTCCTCTTTAAGTATTTTAATCAACTCTTTGAGTTAAAACAAAAATAGAACCATACATTCAATTGAACAATTGAAGATAAACAAGAACACCATTGATATTTTTATTTATAACTTGCAAAAAAGGTACATAAGAGAGTAATTTCTTTAGAACTAAGATTTGTTTCGATATTTGTAGCTTCTATAAAACTTATTTAAGACCATTACATACACGACTCATACCCAAGACAATAAATTGTTCTATTCATTCATATTTTATATTATGCCTATGAATCTAGCTCCTACCTAGACTATTTACTAAACTCAAAATTCAAACCCCCTGCAATGAGCCATAAAATCCCTTTTATAGTACAAGGGAGCAACAAGCATCTAGCTCAAATGCAATTACATTTCATAAACATTTCAAAATTAATTTCATCTTAATTAGGGCCACTTCCTAGACCATTATATTCAATCATTCCATACCTCGTAGAAGATACACCAGCCTAAACCCACAAAATCCCCTCTTACAGAAATGAAAACCCAAACCAATCTCACATAAAAATGACACAGAGCACAAGTGTGAGATACATAAATGATACCACCCTAGGAAACTAGAGAAAGATAACTAGACTACATGCACTCATACTTACAGACCTAGGGATACTACACCACCACTTCTGTAATGATTTGCTCAGCACTGAAATGTCACTCCTCCAATACTTACATCAATTATTTTAGCACCTTGATAATTGCAAACGATGAGATGAACTATAGGAGATCCTCATTAAATAGAGGAATTAGAGTGTATGGCATTTAATGACCACCTAGGCTTGCTCAAACGAATAGAATATCAATCACTACAAGCTAAATCTTAGCCGTCGATCATCTTGGATTTAAAAATTGATCAACGAAGCTCATTAAGGATCACCACTTTCCTTTCCATCCATACTTGGAAACTGTGATGAGGTGTTGAAAAGTTGCCACATAACCATCCACATCCTAGCCATATCGTTTGCAACTTGCCAATTGTCACACAAGTTCCCCTACATTTCCTTCAATCTTCAGCGATAAGCATAAATTCACATTCGAAGGGAATAATCTTGGATACAACCCCATCGTTGGTCATAGTAAATGGTTAAACCTTCTTGAGCACTTTGGCGATGAATACCTTCCAGCAATGTCTTCAAATAACCTGGGCCATCGCATATCATAGAAATGAATTTGAAGTTGGAAATATCTTCGGCGATGGGCTAAGTTAGCTATGAGACATAAATTTGATACGTGGCAACCACACCTCCCATTCTCTCCTTCCATCGCTCGTTACTAAAAATTGAAAGAGTACTAAAATACTTCAGTGATGGTGTGATGGAACACATTACCACAGCCATCGCTCATTGCAGAAGTGGAGCCGAAGGTTTGAAGAACTTTGGCAATGAGCAATACAAAAGGAAAACTGACTCATCACTCTTCACAAAAGTGAACCCGCCAGTTGAAAGAAATTCAGCGATGGTTGACCGCTTGAGTTGACGAATATTCCCCATGTGTAGAAAAGATGTTTTATAAAAGGGCCAAGGACTAGGTCGACGTAACTTGACCCTCAAAATAAAACTTAAGCATAAGTCCTTTGCTATAAAATATTTGGCCAGACTTTGGGATAATTTAAAACAATGTTAAAGCTCGAGGCAATTGGTGAACCTAAGCAAAAAGGGGCCAGTGAAAACATGCATTTGATGACTCAAATGGTGACTTAGATGACTAGGAACCGACTATAACAGGTCAACATAGAATTAAAATTCCCAAGGATTCATAATGAGAAATTGCAAGATGAGGGTTTCTATCTACCAAAACCCTAATCCATCCATGGATGTAATAAGCCCAAAATTATGACCAAAATAGGATTTGCTCAAGATTTTGCAAACTTTTTTTGAAGCTCTATCAATGGCTCATACTCAGGGATGCATACCCTTGGTGGGTATGGCAAGAATCTAAAACTTAGGTTGAAGCAAACCAACAAAGAGGCACAAAAACTAGGAGCTTTCCTGGACGAGGCAAGTAGTCGTCGTAGGAAAGAAGCCAACCAAACTTACTTACAATATTTGAAAGACCACTACAATGTTCCCACCTAGATTGCAGAAGCCTCCTCAGTTCCATAGGCTTCAATCTCCAAACTTGGAGGCCCTAGGCCTCCAAAACTTATAGGCAACCCTTTCCTCTGTCAAAAACCTTATCCTCAAACATCTGTAATGGATCAATATTTCTACTAGACAATCTTGCGCAATCAACTTCATTTTGGTTAACACGACCAGTTGAACTTGTCATGTTTCCAAAATTACCCTTATCTTTACAAAATATATCTAAATGAGGAGTGCAGTCGAACAACATTTGAAACTCATTCATTCCATAGTGTGTATAATCCATCTATTCACTAGATTGATCTAACTCAATTTGTTCTAAATGAATTTGAAAAGTGAAATATTCATAATCCATTTGACCATTTCTATCATGAACTTCGACATCTTGCATATCAAACTAAAAACCTTCACATTCTTTTCGTTTTGCACTATACAAATCATTCCCAAATATATCAAAAATAAAAGATGCATATTTAGGGGCATCTTTATATTGGTCACTGTAACATGGGTACATGCCTTCATTTCAAATACTGTTCACTAACAGTTGAGTAAAATTTCATGTTCTCTTCATAAGTGCTACTCTTGTTGGATGAAAATCTCTCCACAATCATGTCGAGAAGATGAACATCAACAAAAAACCCAATTGCACATTCATGTTGATCAACATTGTATCCTATGTTATTTGCATCACTTGATTGCTCTTCCTGCAACTCAAATAGTTTTGCAATGTCAACAATATCTAGTAATTCATCAAATGTCTTCTCATTATCAGTGGGAAATATTTCTAATCCTTGATCCATATGTGTATCATGATGCATAACTTGGTTATTCAAATTTGAACCTCCTCTTTCATCATTTTATACACTATCATCATCTTGTGCAACTAACCTTTCAGATTGAGCTTCACACAAACATGCATGAGTAACTAGAGAACTAACATGTTCATTAACACCTTCATTGTTCCTAGCATTATACTCAGGATAAGCATATTGAACACACACATGTTTATCTTCAAATTCTCCACCATTCATAGAATTAACATGCTCCATTGAGGATAAACTCAAATCACATTCCAAATATATTTCCATTATAGTTTGTCTATCAATTTGCTTGCTACTGGTACTATGGATGCTTGAATCATGGAATCTCTCAAGAAATTGAAGTATTTCTAGATCATCCCCATAAAAACAATCATATTCAAAAACTTCCAACTTATTTTGATCTTTAATCCTACCTATAGCATCAGTCCCAAATGTCAAAGACTCATAAGCACTGCTTTCAAAAGATTTATCAGTGTACAACTCTATTTGCTCATGGCCATACCTTAACTAGGCATTAAATGCTTCATCAGAATCCTCAAAAAGTGGATTATTCCTGCACCAATAAGAATCATTACTTTTGTTAGTTGGTGGGGGTGGGGGCTCACCAAACAAAGGATTATACATTATCTTCATTGTTGTCATGACAACTTCTTCCTCCTCAATATGAAGGTCTATATCTTGCAAATCATCATCACAGTCAAAATCATTGTATTCACTTGAAGAGCATATAGAATCATCTCCAAAGTTTTCCACCTCATCACTAGTTGACATTATTGATGCACATTCTGGGGGCTCTTCACATGAAGAAAAATGTTCATTCTCAAGCAGACAAACATTTCCATTGTTATCATCATAATTTCTTGAAGTAAAGGATGCAATCTCCTTTTCATTAGAATGACCATGATTGTCAGAGGAATGACATGACTCAATGCCACCACAACTGCCACAGCATGAAAACCCACCAATGTTGAGACTATATTCAGGTTCATCAAACTAGACATGTAAACTTTTGTTTTCCATACCTTGATCATTGGTTTGTGACAAAGCATCATCAACATTAGCACCATTGCTATTGATCAAATCATGAGATGGGATAATCTCTTGTACTTATTCCACTTCTTCATCCTCCAAGACATCTAAAGGATGCTAGTCAGGCACACTTCTTCTATTATCACATTGTGTATCTTGATCTCCACCACTGTTGTATTGGTCTACAAATGTGTCATTTGTGAGTTGATTATAATCATTATATTCTCCCATGTAATGGAATGGACACTCTCATCCTAATGCACCTTCTGCATTTCTTTGCATTATTTCCAGGTTCTTTTCAGTAAGACAACACCCATTAAGATGTATGGGTGTCACATGTGCATAATCATTCTTAGTCCCCTCCACAAATTTTATCCAGTCAATTACTTGGCTTGAATTGTGAGGTTTCAATTCCTTTGGCAGGGTACTCGGTCCTAAATGGTACATTTCACAAAATAGATCAATGCACCTCGAATCTTCTGGTTTAACACTTTTGGGTACCTCCAACAAGGCATCCACAAATTAGGAAAAAAAATTATAAGGTGTTTCTCCTCTGTTCCTTCTCATTTCATACAATCTTTTAACAAAAGACATATGATCAACTTGGCTTTGATCTTGTGGACATTCGATATGGAGCTTATTATGGTTTTCATATCGTGGTGGTGGAGAGATTGAAACATTAGGAGCCTTATCATTTTGACATAGATCTTTTCTATTTGCTCCATTGGGTGCATTTGCATCCAATGTACTAGGATGATTAGTGTTGATGACTAAGTATCCTTTTAGCATTGAATACTTCAAGTTATTTTCAATATCTATAACAATTTGATATGCTTGATGCAATGTATTAGGCTCTTTGTCTCTTAGTAGGTAACTCATCTTTTTATCAAATGCACCTAAGTACACCACCAAGCATTTTTCCTCATTTGGTATTATGCTTTCAAGGATCTCCCTTATTATGTTTGAGAATTTGAGATTAAAAGAGAGGACTAACTCATCATCCCCTTTCTCCATACTCATGAACCTTTTTCTTGTTAAGATTGGATCAATCCTTTCACCAAACTGTTCCATGAACACTACCTTAAACTCATCCCATGAATGTATGGAAGATGTTGGTAAATATGAGAACCATTCTCTTGCATCTCCTTTTAAGGACTAAACAAACAATTTCATGACAACATCTTCAAAATCCATTTCATAATCACCCATCACATTAACAAACTCTTGCAGATGTTTGCTTGTTGATTCAAAATTTTCACCATTAAATTTTGGTACCCTATCTTTGATCTTAGGCGGTACAACATTGTTATATTTGGGTCCCTATCAGGATGCATAGATTGATAATGCATTTTCTCACACTTTTACAAACCTTATCAGATCTACCTTATAATTGCAAAAGGAAATTCAAATTCCCTCTGCAATTATGACCTTAAGCCTTTATAATTCAAACCTCCTATATATTTGCTTAAGATCTTAAAATATAACATGCTTCTTCATGATAATACATGAATTTCAATTTGCATTTTAAAAGCATGCTAAATTACGACTACTATTCCCTCATTTAGTGCTAATTCACCTAATAGGGAATCATTTACATTCTAAGTCCTGAAGACTTCTCATAATTTTCTTGCAAATGTAACAATACTTCTTTAAATTTTATGAGAATACCTGGAAATCAGTAGTAGCCATCGATCTTTCTTCCTCAACTGCAAATTTCCAAGATTTGGAACATTGATATATTCTTTATCAAGTTCTTTAGATAGATTCGCCACCTCTCTTTAGAGGATTCAACTTCAAACAATATGAAGTCCTTTCAAAAGTAAATCTCACTCAGGGTCTTCTCCATCAGCGGGGTCTTCAAATTCATTGAGCTTCACTGCAATCAAAGCATTTCTAGGTCTAGGAACTTCTCAACATTTGAACCAAAGTTCAAATTCACCAAATATTTGACTCTAAAATACAACAGTCTGCAACTGGAGTATGAAAATTGTCCCTAACAAGGTCACCATTTTGTTGGTGACTCACATGGGAAAATATGATTCCACAATTTTCACATCTTTGGTTACAAACTTTTTTTCAAAACATCAATGACTCTTAAGGCTAGGTGATCTTCTATCAGATATCTTTCAAAATTTTCCCTAGCACAGTCGCCATTCAGTTGGTGTTTTTTCCAGCAAACCCTTGGAATTCTCTAAAGGGTAGCTAACCCCTATGGTTAAGAATTCTCAAGGTTAGTCGCCAACATAGCGAGTAAAGGATTCTAAGGTCTTTACTCCTACACTTTAGGCTCTATGATACCTAGGAGGGTGTTCCTTATTGTGTTCAAGTGAGGTATGTCTGGTTGGGAACACATTTATACACAGATTGATTCCTATTAATTGCAAATAAACACAATTCACCGAAGATTTGGAAGACCTTTGAGTAAATGATCATCTATTTTCTAGGAATCTAGGAATATTCAAATTCATTCTTCATAATTGTAAGGTTTTTAAATGAATGTTGTTCTCATTTCAAATCCATAACTAGGCGTGCCAGTAGCTCATTTACTTGCATTATTCACTTAACAAATAGGCT